>VDFB02075343.1:0-71415 GCA_007258455.2 Sequoia sempervirens
GGAGGGAGAGGCAGAAAGTGGGAGAGAGGGAGGGAGTGTTGGAAATAGGATGCCATTTAATTGCAAATCCTAAACATTAATTATTTCATGTATCTCCTAAGTTCTTGGAATGTGTTCAACAACACTAAGATTAAGATGAGATTAATTATTTGGATGAAATAAATCATGAAATTGACATTTTTAGTTATTCCTAAACAATAGGAACATGTGGGTGCACACATGGTAAGGTGACACTCACCTTGAGTTCAGTTAACTATTCAGAGTAAGAGATAACACTTTTGAATGCATGTAAAGATCCTAGGAATTAGGGTTTGATGTTTGCATGCATGAAGTTCAGTTCAGTTTAGTTTAGATCAGTTCAGTTCAGTTCAGTTTAGTTTAGTTCAGTTCAATTTAGAATCAGTTTAGTTCAATTCAGTTCAATTTAGTTCAATTCAGTTCAGTTCAGTTATGGTTCAGTTATCTTCAGTTGCATGCAAGTGCATGTTGCATGAATGTTGGTTATTTTGAGTTCAATGTAGTTAGCTTCAGTTAACTTGGAATGAATGGCTAATAACTTGAGTTGTATGACAAATAATAGGGACTACCTCCAGTTAACATGGGATGACCATTCTTGCATGAATGGTGTTGAGTAAATGTTTCATTAACAAGAAATCACTTGGAGCCAACTTGGGCACCCAAGATGCTTTCTTGGATTTACCTCTTTTGCATGTTGAGATATTTCTGAAGGCTCAGTTAAGTAGGATTACTTATGGGCGCCAACTTTGAGGAGGAGCTTTGGAATTATCACCGAAGTGAAGGATGAGTTGTAGCTTCAGTTTGGGATGCCCAAATGGATGAAGCACATGTTTTAGCATTTTTCTTCATGAGATAACCCTATTTGCATGAGATAGACGTACCTTTTAGGGATAGGGCTTGTGCATTGTAATTGTAACTCACGTTGAGTTTACAAAGCTGATTAAAGCCTATATATCTCAAGCAAGTTGAATAGAGTTGTGAGATTTTTTATTGCAGGTTATGAAGAAGATTGGTGAAGACAGAAGAAGCATTCTCAAACAATAATTGGAGCTATTGTAATTCAAAGATTGAATAATAGAATAATTCTTGGTGGAGTTTTTTCCCTAAAGGGTTTCTCCACAATACATCTTGTGTAATCTTTCTAATATCCTGTCTAGTTCTTCTATCAACTTCTGTCTACATTCTACAACATTAAAATGGATTAATCAAGATAATCACCCACAAAGAATATATGTAACAAAGAAAAAGCTTACTTAGATCAGCAATATTAAAGTTTTACAGAGTATTAAGCTAAGAAAACACCTCATTTTTCAACATTTGGTATCAGAGCTTAGGTTGGGTAGAGTATTGGGCTGCCTTTCTCTTAAAGTTTGGAGGTTTTTTAGCTTAGTGGGAGCTTTTATTATTTTTGTTATTTGCTGATTTTAGAATTAAGTTTTGTTACAATGAATTCAAGGTTAGATATTGAAAGGTTCAATGGTACTAACTATGAAATGTGGAAATTAAAAATGGAAGATCTTCTTGAAGAAAGAGATCAATGGTTAGCAGTTAATAATGAGACAAAGACACCTACAACTATTTCATGTGAAGATTGGGCTAAGTTAGATAAGAAGGCAAGATGAACAATTAGGTTATGTCTTGTTGATGTTGTTATCTTAAATGTTTCTGATGAAACCACTACATATAAATTATGGAAGAGAATAGGGGATATTTATCAAACTAAGAGTCTCACCAATAAGTTGTATCTGGAAAGGCAGTTGTATTCATTGAAAATGAAAGATGGTGAATCTGTTGCACAACATTTAAATGCTTTCAATTTAATTCTCAGTCAGTTAGCATCTGTAGATGTAAAGCTAGAGGATGAGGATAAGTGCATTTTATTACTTTGTTCTTTACTAGATTCTTGGGAAAATCTAATTGTTGCAATTAGTGGTAATGGTGTAGATCCAAAGATGGACAACATTATTCCTACTCTCCTATCAGAGGAGATGAGGAAGTCTAAGGAGGAAATCCAAGATGCCTTGTTTGTAAAAAGTAGGCCTAAGAAAAAGGAGCCTAAGGGAAACAAGGAAGGGAAGGGTAAGTTAGAAGGACGAAGTAAGGTAAAGTGTTGGAACTATGGGAAACCAGGACATGTGAAGAAGGATTGTAAGAACAAGAAAGAGAGTTCTGATTCTTCTATAGAGGAGTCCTCAGATGATAGTAATGATGCATTGGTTATTTCAGCTAATATTGTTTGTGATAATTCTTTGCTTCATGTTTCAGAGTAATCTTCATAGAGAGGATGATAGTCACGATGCCATGTGTAACTCGGTACCACGGTTCAGTGGGAGTTGTTGGAAGTGACTTGAATGCATCATTGGTAAGGTTATCTCCATGTGATTAGAGATATGGTTTCTTGGTTTAGAGTATATTTGTTATTGATGTCATGGTTTACTCTTGATATGCATTTAGAGTTTGGCATATTACATGGTTCTCTTGAGACTAGGATATACAAGTATGTTATGATGCATGTGATCTCCTAAGAGGAGATGGTTAGATCATGGATGTCATGTTTATGTTCAAGGTTGGAGCTTTGACATTGATCTTGTGAAGTTCTCTTAAAAATTGGGTACATTAATCAGTTGCTTGATTACTTCATGAAAGTGTTGTGTTGCATTTGGAGTTTGGCATGGATTGGTTGGTTACAGGTCCGCATGGATACTTGGAGAAATAGGTGAGGCTAGAGTTCTCTTATGGTAAGAGACATTTGTTGGAATGGTTACTTGTAAGAAAAGTTTTTAACAAAAAATACCGAGGAGCCTACACCTTGGTTAAATGTGAATTCAACACACTCGGTGGTTTAGCATGCATCCAAAGAGGCGATTTGGATACAAAGACTTGGGAAAGGTATTGGTTTAGTTGATAATGGGAAGGTATTAATTAAGAAATTTGACACTTTAATTAATGTTACAGATTATCTTATGAAACCATATAGATAAGTTCTCTTGGTTTTAATCATTTGCTTGGAAGCTTCATGATTATGCAGGTTGCATTTGAAGTTATCATGGTTTGATTAGTTGGTGCAAGAAGTCCATTGGCCTTGAGTCTTGTACTTGTTTTATTATTCCTTGTTTAGAATAATTACAATGTATAATGTCAAGTGGGAGAATGTTGGAAATAGGATGCCATTTAATTGAAAATCCTAAAAATTAATTATTTCATGTATCTCTGAAGCTCTTGGAATGTGTTCAACAACACTAAGATTAGGATGAGATTAATTATTTGGATGAAATAAATCATGAAGTTGACATTTTTAGTTATTCCTAAACAATAGGAACATGTGGGTGCACACATGGTAAGGTGACACTCACCTTGAGTTTAGTTAACTATTCAGAGTAAGAGATAACACTTCTGAATGCATGTAAAGATCCTAGGAGTTAGGGTTTGATGTTTGCATGCATGAAGTTCAGTTCAGTTCAAAATCAGTTTAGTTCAGTTTAGTTATGGTTCAGTTATCTTCAGTTGCATGCATGTTGGTTATTTTGAGTTCAATGTAGTTAGCTTCAGTTAACTTGGAATGCATGGCTAATAACTTGAGTTGTATGTCAGATAACGGGGACTACCTCTAGTTAACATGGGATGACCATTCTTGCATGAATGGTGTTGAGTAAATGTTTCAATTAACAAGAAATCACTTGGAGCCAACTTGGGCGCCCAAGATGCTTTCTTGGATTTACCTCTTTTGCATGTTGAGATATTTATGAAGGCTCAGTTAAGTAGGATTACTTATGGGCGCCAACTTTGAGGAGGAGCTTTGGAATTATCACCGAAGTGAAGGATGAGTTGTAGCTTCAGTTTGGGATGCCCAAATGGATGAAGCACATGTTTTAGCATTGTTCTTCATGAGATAACCCTATTTGCATGAGATAGGCGTACCTTTTAGGGATAGGGCTTGTGCATTGTAATTGTAACTCATGTTGAGTTTACAAAGCTGATTAAAGCCTATATATCTCAAGCAAGTTGAATAGAGTTGTGAGAGTTTTTATTGCAGGTTGTGAAGAAGATTGGTGAAGACAGAAGATGCATTCTCAAGCAAGAATTGGAGCTATTGTAATTCAGAGATTGAATAATAGAATAATTCTTGGTGGAGTTTTTTCCCGAAAGGGTTTCTCCACGATACATCTTGTGTAATCTTTCTAATATCCTGTCTAGTTCTTCTATCAACTTTTGTCTATATTCTACAATAGTAAAATGGATTAATCAAGATAATCACCCACAAAGAATATATGTAACAAAGAAAAATCTTACTTAGATCAACAATATTAAAGTTTTATAGAGTATTAAGCTAAGAAAACACCTCATTTTTCAATAGGGAGAGAGGGAGAGAGTGGGAGAAAGAGGGAGTGGGAGAGAGGGAGAGATTGGGAGAGAGGGAGATAGAGTGGGTTTAGGGTTTAGGGAGAGAGGGAGAGAGTGAGAGAGTGGGAGAAAGAGAGAGTGGGAGAGAGGGAGGGAGAGGGAGAGTGGGAGAGAGGGAGAGAGTGGGTTTATGGTTTAGGGTTTAGGGAGAGAGTGGGAGAAAGAAAGAGTGGGAGAGAGGGAGGTAGTGGGAGAGATGGAGGGAGAGGGAGAGAGGAAGATATAGTGGGTTTAGGGTTTGGGGAGAGAGGGATAGAGAGAGAGGGAGAGAGGGAGAGAGTGGGAGAGAGGGAGGGAGTGGGAGAGAGGGAGGGAGTGGGAGAGAGTGGGAGAGAGGGAGGGAGTAGGAGAGGTGGGAGAGTGCATTATAGGGTTTAGGGTTTAAGGAGAGGGAGGGAGAGGTGGGAGAGATTGGGTATGGGGTTTTAGGGTTTAGGGAGAGAGGGAGGGAGGAGGAGAGGGAGGTGGGAGGGAGAGAGAGAGAGGAGGAGGAGGGGAGGGAGGGAGGTGGGAGAGGAGGTGGGAGAGAGTGGGAGAGATGGAGGAGAGGAGAGTGGGGAAAGAGGGAGGGTGGGAGATAGGGAGGGAGAGGGAGAGAGTGGGAGAGAAAGAGGGAGAGGGAGAGTGGGAGAGAGGGAGAGAGTGGGAGAGTGGGTATAGGGTATAGGGTTTAGGGAGAGAGGGAGGGAGAGAGTGGGAGAAAGAGAGAGTGGGTGTAGGGTTTATAGAGTGGGATACGATATATTATATATTTATTATATTAAATATATTAATATAATATTAGTATATATAGTATATATTAATATATATTATATATATTAATATATACTATATATATTAATATTATATTAATATATACTATATATATTAATATTATATTAATATATACTATATATATTAATATATATAATAATATATGAATATATAATATATATTAATATATAATATATATTAATACATAATAAATATTAGTATGTAATAAATATTATCATATGTCAAAAGAAATAATAATTCTTAAAGTTCAAATAACAAATATATCCGTTTTGTGTATTAGTAGGTTACATACTTGGATGAGCAAAAATATATATTAATATTAATATAGTATTAATATTTAATATATATTATATATTAATATAGTATTAATATATAATATATAATATATATTAATATAGTATTAATATATAATATATAATATATATTAATATAGTATTAATATATAATAATATAGTATTAATATATAATATATATAATATATTAATATATAATAATTAATATTAATAGATATATTAGCGAAATAACGCGGCAACAAGAGCGAATCTTTTCGTAGCAGTAGCAGAATCATGGCAGTCATAGGAGAACCCAAACTAACAGGAAGACAGGTGGTAGAAGCAGAAGACAACCAAGGCCAGGTGGTCATAACCAAGGAAACAGTTTCCAAAATTGGCGAAATGGGCATCATTTGTCTAACAAGCATGAGTGGTCAGGGAAATGGCGCTCTGGAAATCCCCCGCTTCAGACAAAAAAGGGAGACGACAGACATCCCTGGAACACAAAGAAATCCTCAGCCCCTTGGCGCAAGAAGAATCCCAAAGAAAGATGGTCAGAGTTGTGGTCACATGGTATGGGTTCCGAAAGCGAACACACAACTTGAAAAACCCTACACTTCAGCAGAAAGGAGAAGCAAGATCATGTCAATCATAGATAGCTATCTTCAGCCTCGCTGGGATTACCTAATGCACTGCAGGTTGTTTATCAAATGGACAAGCAAGGATGCTTCAAAGAAAGAGATCGTTGAATGGTTAGTAGACCGATACGAAAGTCGGGTAAGAGCTAAAACCCTTGCTGATAACTATATATTGTTAGAATGTGAAAATGAAGAGATTAAAAAGAAGATTCTTTTCGGACAACCTATCTTCTTTAGGGGTTGTTGTTTCTATAGAATAGACTGGGAGCCAAACTTCAACCCAGGATTGCATAAACCAAAATTTTACCCTTATTGGGTAACCCTGGATAAGCTCCCCCCAAAATATTATAGTGAGGAAACAATAGAGAAGATTGGTAATGCTTTGGGCACCTTTGTCGGCATTGATGAAGAATTTCTGAAAGGTAAATCAGGGAAGCCAAAATCCTAGTGGAAATCAACACGAAATTTAGATTTTTGGATAACCTGGAAATCCTCACCGAGAAAGGGAGCTAGCATCAGATGATTTTGGTGGACTCAAAAGGGGGTAGTTGCATTATCAGTAAAAGCTACATTGCAGGATGTTCAAAAAGCTTAGGGAAAGTGCCAGACTTGGCAATGGATGAGGGCTAGTTTGGGAAAAATTTCCCCTCACTGCATAGAGACTCCAGAATCGCCAAAAGGGGGAGAAGCAAAGACGCAAAATTTTCACAATTCCCCAATATGAAGACTATCATTTGAGCTTATGAACATCATGATTGGCAAAGAATCAAATGCGGTGTCAAGAAAGGATTGTCTGGAACAATTGGAGAACCTAAGGAAAGATACGAAAGATCTAGAGCGAGAAATTTGCGAAAACATCAAATCCATATCAAGTCAAGAAGAAAATGAGGTGGTAGGGAATATTAAACAATCTGAGCTTTCGACATGTCAAAAAACACATGAGGAAGTTTGGACGAGGGCTAGTTGGATTGCGAAGTTCAGGGCTTGAGCAAGGAGAGTGCTTTGGGTGTTGAACAAGTAGTTGTGAATGATTTCGAGCCCAATCAGATGGCAGTAGATGTGGAGGAAGATCCTGAAGAGTTTCCTACGGGTGTTTCTCTTCCTCTAGCACATCAATTGATGTTGGAGGCAACAGGAGATTCAGAAAATGAAGTGGAAGAAATCTCTCCTTATGAACACCTAAGAATCAAACAACTCTCATCATCCAAATCCAAACCTGACTGTGGAAAAGGGAAATTGAGAGGGAGGAAATCAACTTAGGAATTAATCATGTTGGTAGGAGACGCAGAAGGACAAAAAAAACTCACAACGCTGTTGCATGTGGGGAAGAGCACCCCACTCTCGGGATTTCCATGAGAATGCTATCATGGAATGTTAGGGGTCTAAACGCCCCTAACAAACAATGCCTGGTCAAGAGAAGGGTGGCTCTGACTAGGGAAAACATTGTGATTTTATAAGAAACAAAACTTAGTATGGAAGATCTGGAGAAAGTTAAGAAAAATTATGCAGGGTGGGATGGTAGTGGAGTTCAGGCTAGCAATGCCTCAGGAGGTTTAGCTGTGTTCTGGAATCCAAGTTAGGTTCATGCAAAAATTATTCTAGAAAGGCCCGGTTGGCAATGTTGCAGAGTCCGAAGCATTCATTCAAGGCTTAAGTATGGCCTAATCAACATATATGGTCCCAACTCCTGCATAAGGAAACGAAGTTTGTGGCAAGAAATCGAAGACTTTCTAAGAGAAAGGTTTAGGTGAAATTTTCATTTTAGGAGGAGATTTCAATGTTGTTCTTGAGGATAAGGATAAAAAAGGAGGTATCCCCAAAGGTAATCAATCCCAGAAATATTTCTGGGATTGGGTTATCTAAAACCAACTATTAAGTATAGAATTTAGAAATGGGGTATACACATGGTCAAACAAACGGGCAGGTTTGGGAATGATAACATAAAAGTTAGATAGACTTCTTCTTTGGGGTGGACTAGAAAGTTTGTAGTGCACATTAGAGGCCACCATTTCTCCCAACGCAGGTTTCGACCACCTTCCTATTCAGTTGGTTATAAAAGAGGATAGAAGCCCGCAACATTCCCCCTTTAAATTTGAGAATATGTGGTTTAAGGATCCAACCTTCCTGGACTTGGTCGAGAAATGGTGGTTGGAAATTCAAGTCCAAGGTTCGAAGATGTACTGCCTAGTATTTAAACTCAAGTGGTTGAAACAGAGAATTAAATAATGGAACTGGAATTGTTTCAAAAATATCTTTGAGTCAAGTCAAAAGAAAGTATCGAAGGTGAGCTACAATCAGTAGAGGAAGATATCATGAAGAATGGTTTGAATGTTCAGAGCTATTATAAGGAAAAGGAACTTCTTGGGAAGTATGAGGATATTTTGGCTAAGCAAGATTTATTCTGGAGACAAAAATCAAGGGAGGTCTAGTTGAAGGAAGGGAACAAAAATACCAAATTTTCCACAACAACACTAGGCAGCATAGAAGTGCAAATAGGATCACGAGTCTAAAGGGCCAAGATGGATCACTTCTAGAAGATCCTCAAGAAATAACTGAGGAGGCGGTAAGTTATTTCAACAACCTTCTCAACAACTTTGAAGGATCAAATTTGGGGCAGCAAAAGGCATTGTTGAGAAATATTCCTAAATTGGTTACCGAGGATCAAAATAGAATTCTTTCTGAGAAATTCACAAAGGAAGAAATAAAACAGGCTCTTTTCCAGCTCCATTCGGATAAGGCTCTAGGTCCGGACAACCTCCCAGCTAGCTTTTTCCAGAAGTTTTGGGGTTTGATTAGAGACAAATTTTTAGAGGCAATTGAGGCCGCTTGGACTTCAGGATGATTGCTTAAGGAAGTCAACAACACTTTCTTAGCCCTGATTCCTAAGAAAGAGGTCTTGAATTCTTTAGAGGACTATAGGTTGATTTCCCTCTGCAACACAACCTATAAGATCATGACAAAGGCTATGGCTAACATGCTAAAATTAATTCTACCATCAATAATAGTTGACGAGATATCGGGCTTTATCCCAAGCAGGGCTATAATGGGTGGCATAATAATTGTCCAAGAAGCAATCCATTCATTACGTAAGAATAAACAGCCGGATGATCATTAAACTCGCTTAAACTATAATGGGGGGTGGGCTACCTGGTGGAGGAGATAGATTGAGCCCTATAGTTTCTTTAGGCTAGAGAAGCAGCAGTCGATTATACAGTTGACTCAGTCGATCCAGTACCAGCAACCTCACTAGTAGCACCCCCACTAGTAGCGGCTGTTCCAGATCGAAACCCAGACCCTCTCGCTGCAGTCGCAGGAGAAGCGGGGGTACCTAGAGCAGTAGATCCAATCGAAGAACCTGCAGCCCCTACGATTCTATGGGCAGCACCAGTTGCAGGAGGAGCATAGAAAGATCCAGGACCAGCATAACCTATTGATTCATGTGGTTCAATAGCAGATTCTGTCGAGGTAGTTGATTCAGTCGTTTCAGACAATGATGTTGATCCAGTCGAGTCTGTTGGTTCAGCACCCCTAGCAGATTCAGTAGTAGATTCAGAAGTTGGACCAGTGGATTATGCAGTCGATGACTCAGCAGCAGGGAGAAATGCACATCTGTCTTTATTATATGATGCACCCTTAGCCCTATAGATAAGGTTAATTTTAATTACCGAATAAGGTTAATCAATTGTTAGTCATTCGTTGGGGCTGGGGTAGGGGATAGGTGGAAATGCGGGCGGGACCCAACATTCCGGATGATCCTCCACTCGCTTTTTTTTCAGCCCCAACGGCCCCCCCCCCCATTATAGTTCCATATGGTCGGTGCCGAAGGCATAGCCTGCTAGCATAAGGTGGGAAACTCTAGTTCCGGGCAGGGCAAGACCCCACCACCCAGGGCCCCAACCCCACCGGCCTTAGAATAGTAGGGCGGGTGGGTCGGGGTTCGGAGGGAATCATAGTGGTTCTCTGGTAGTCGATATTTATAGATCTCGTGGTGGGGCAACTTCTCCTCCCACCCGGGGTGGGCGGGGGGATATAGATGGTGGTTAAGCCGAAAGATCGATCTCTAATAGATAGATAGTTGACCCGCTATAGTAGTTGCGAAGGGGGTGGTGGGGTTGAGGATTCTATACGTAACATGCCAGAAGGGTGGGTGGGAACAACTATATTAACAGCCGGGCAATCCGGTAGAGGGAGGACTAAAACCCAACGTCCCTTCCTCCCACCCACCCCGGGGACTCTTAAGCCCCAACCGCCCTTTCTTTCTATATTGACGGGCGGTCGAGGTCATTTATGCGACCGGGCCTCAACCTCCCAACCCCATCCGGTAGTGGGAAAGGTTAGAACTATGCCCCTGTTCCGTCATCTGGTGCATGCCAACAGCCATGGCGGTGGATCCCGCCGGTGTGGATCCCATTCCCCATCTGTTTAGGCGGGTAGAAGCCGCCTTGTTGGTGTTGCTAGTCAAGCTATTCGGTAATGCCCTACTATAGTAGTTCCCTACCTCGATAAAGGGGGCCCTACCATCTATAGGGCCCATTATAGAGTAGGGGCCACATCCCGAAGGCTAGAGTCTGAGGAAACGATGGGTGTTCATTGGTCCTACTATTCTATGGGCTGAGCTTGGGCTGATGTCCAATCTCCTCTGCTCGACCTAGAGTGTGAATGATGGTAATGGTGAATCCGGCATGGTCAGGTTCGGCGTGTGGAGTAGGCATGAACCAAGCTTGGCAGCAGGGACCTAAGCAAGGAAGAGATTGTCCGAATTAATAGGAGAGGGGGGGCCGCCCGAGCTTTCAAATGTGTTTCCAAAAGCTGCTCTTCCACCGGCCTATAGATAGTAGGGCTCTTGCTGTTTCTAAACTCGTTCCTCATAACTATTAAGAGAGGGGCGCCCGTCGCCTACAATCATGTCACGTATAGCACTCGAGTTTACTATTTGTAGTGAGTTCCCTACTCTCTAATGGGGGTTTAGTTTAGTGAGTTTACAAGTTTTCTTGTTAGTGCTGGTCCTAATTGTTTTATGGGAGTGTGCAAACGTAGCTGGGAAGGATGTGTTCCTATAGTGTACCCTATCTGAGCAGGGCGCCATACTTCAAGCTGTGGTCAGGCCACTTACTATCACTCAAGTGGTGCTGACTGCTCTTTACAAGGAAGTTGGTTCATCATAGCCATATTCATATGGGCAGCCTACTCAGCTTAGTTCATATACGTGATATGTCCCCTGGCAAACTATGCTCAAAAACTGGTCATGCCCTATATATCTTAGTTGCGATTTGGAAAAAACGGTCAAAAATGGGTAATTTTTATCAGCCGATCCCCCGTAACTTATGTCTCCCACCATAATAAATGGGGGGTATATTACTATGGTTATTTCATCCTCCCACCCGATCCCTCTCCCTATAGATTTGAACCCCCCTATCCTACTATTCTAACCAGTGGCCCTGCCCCCTATAGAATATTGGACCCCTACTAATTCATCTCCCCTATAATCCCCACCCCTACTAATAATTAATCTAGGAATTAGGTCAATTATCTATCCTCTATCTCTTCCGTAGGCCGGGGGAGCTTCTTATTGTGTTCCCCAGTCTTCACGCTTAACCGGCTACTGATAACAATTATCCGCCATAGGGGCCCTAACAATTCTCCGCTGTTTTGCCGCCCATAGCCTCCTCCCACCCACCCCTAGGGGCCGCTGTTGCTGCTGCCGTTGCCGCTGTTTGGTAAATTCGAGATAACCCCCCTTACCCCCCTCAAATTATGCCCTACTATTCTAAGGGGGGCTAGCAAGCTGATTAATTAACTAGAAACTGCTGATAATTAGTTTTATTAAAAAGCCCTGATATCCATTCCCCTACTATTCTAAAGGGCATTAGCCGGCTAGCCTTGGCATGGGGCATATAACGCAGGTGAACAAAGATTTATCCCACCATTCATTATTGAACCCCGGGCCTCCCACCCCGATCTATATCCTCAATATCTTCCGTAGGCCGGCTAGGGGAATGACCCAGATCGATCTGATAAAGTAGTCGATCTCTTAATTAATTATCTATCATTAGCCGGCCTAACTAACTTCTTCCCTAAGGGCCAGCCATCCATAAGTTGTGTAGGGGGGAAAGACATTAGCGGGGGGATAATTAGGCTTTGTTCACCTACGTAACATGGTGGGCGCCACCCATGCTAACCAATTAGGAGGAAAGGCCTAAGTGTATGCCCACCTAGCCGGCCTACGGAAGATATAGAATCGGATATCCGCTGCTCCCTAACACCATTAGAATTGTAGGGGGTAATTAATCAGCTTGCTAGAAGAACTGTTGTGCTCACCTATATTATAAGGGCCCATAGAAGCCGTAGGGGCGCTTTCTCACCCTATTGCCTATACCGCCCACCCTATATTAATCAGCTTGCTAGAAGAACTGTTGTGCTCACCTATATTATAAGGGCCCATAGAAGCCGTGAGGCTTTCTCACCCTGTGCCTATACGGTGGATTGGATATTCTTAATGAAAGTTCTGGAAGCTTTTGGATTTTCCAAGAGATGGATTAATTGGGTCTATAGTTGTATTTCCTCCCCTAGATTCTAAGTCCTGGTTAATGGATTGCCTGAAGGATTCCTTGAGGTGTCCAAGGGATTAAGGCAAGGGGAACCTATATCCCCCTTCCTATATATCTTGATGGCAGAGGCTCTAGGCAGAGCAATCTCTCAAGGAATATCTTCATCCCAGTTAGAAGGTGTTTAGGTGACAAGTGGTGTCCAGGTTGTGTCTCATCAATAGTTTGTTGATGACACCTCCCTATTGGGGGCAGCGAAGAGAAAGGAAGCTATTTGTTTTCATTCAATACTCAGTCAATATGCCAAAGCTTCTGGCCAAGGGTTCAATAAAATAAAATCTGAAGTTTTCTTTCTAAATATAACCCCCCAAAAGGAATAGTAGATATTGAGGGTTTTGGGTTTCAAAAAAGGTGAACTCCCATTTACATATTTAGGTATCCCTATTGCAAAAGGAATAAGATCAACTAGATTATGGGATCCTCTCAATCTCAAAACAAGCTCTAAGGTGCATTCCTGGAAAGCTAGATGGATTACCTGGGTAGGCCAGATAACATTGATTAAATCAGTTCTTTCTGCCCTTCCAATATACTTAATGTCAGTTATTTGTATTCTGAGTGGTTATGCAGAAAAACTCACTAAAATTCTAAGACAATTTTTCTGGCACGAGAATGAAGAAAAAAAGAAAATGGCTCTAATATCTTGGGAGAAACTTTGTAGAACCAAGGAAGATGGAGGGTTGGGTTTCAGGAACCTAGAGATGTAGAATGAGGCCTTGGGAACCAAATTGGTTTGGCATATGCATAACGAGCATCAAAGCAAATGGGCAAGAATATTGCATAATAAGTACATTGAGGAAGGAAATAATGGGGATATCCTTACAACCGCGAATCCTCCTTCAGGATCCTGAATTCAAAACTTTATGAAAAAAAGCAGGTCTCATATCTGTGATTATCTAACCTGGGATATCTTGGACAAAAGAAAGGTGCTATTCTAGGAGGACTCTTGGGTAGGCTTTCCAAGCCTAGACAGTATAATTGAGGGAGGTCAGTTGAAACAGGTTTTAAAGGAGATGTGGGGTGACAAAGTTAAGGATTACATTCACAGAGACTTGAGTGATTCAGTCCTTGACTAGAAATGGAAATATTTCACAAACCTTAATCTTCCACCCAGGGAGGTTCAGGGACTTTCAGATGCTCTAAGGAATAGAGTTCTTTCTCTGCGAATGGGCAGTGACACCCTACTATGGGTAGGAGCTAAAACTAGTAGCTATAATGCGAAGGATGGATAGAAAAATCTATACGAGGAGAGAGGGAGAGTAAACTGTAGATTGCCTTTGCATCTGTGTTGGAGTAGTGTGTGTCTTCCCAAAGCAGGGACATTTGCTTGGGTTGCAATCCAAAATAAAATCCTTACGGCTGAAAATTTTTGTCGTTTAGGTTATCAGGGTCCCTCCAGATGTGTACTTTGTGAAGAGGTAGAAGATACTTCAAACCATATTTTGTTAGGCTGTCATTTTTCCCAAGAATGTTGTAGGTGGCTCTGTGCAAGATTGGGATGGGCTAGTGCTCTGCATACAAATTTTCTTAGTTGGTTTCATTCTTGGCCATCCCTAAAGAAGAACTCGGTTTATCGGGATATTTGGATTCTTAGCCCCTCAATCTTGGTGTGGGAACTGTGGAAGGAAAGGAACAAAAGAATTTTCCAGGACAAGAAATTGGGCTTGGCTTCTCTAGCTAGCAAAATTGAGGCGAGTTTAATAGAGACCTTGAATGATAAATTAGCCCAAAGAGAGGTAAAACACAAACATTTTTCGGAGTGGGATGCGAGGCTCCAAGCAGCTTGGCCCTCTCTTAGGATTCCGCCTTGGGTTGGTAAAGGTGGTAAGGAGACAAAGAAGGATCGGGCCTCAACAGTTTGGAAGCCTCCCTCACAAGGATGGTATAATTTGAACTTCGATGGGGCTTCAAAGGGCAACCGAGGCCCATCGGGGATCGGGTGCATCGTCAGGGATGAGCAAGGAAATATAGTGGTTTCTTCCTCAAAATGATTACCTGAAGGCACAAACAATGAAGCAGAATTCCTGGCAGTAATTCATGGTTTGAACCTATGCAAAGAGCTAGGATTGGCAAAGATTGAAATTGAGGGTGATTCAACTCTAGTTATCAATGCTCTAAGATGTGAGAACACTCCAAACTAGAAGCTCGAGGCACTCCTAGCAAATGCAGTGGAGTTGATGAAATCCTTTGAAGGCCTCTTGATTAATCACACATATAGGGAAGGTAATAGAGAAGCAGATGCCATGGCTAATGCAGACATTAATGAGGGGTAAATCAATGGTCCATGTGCCAATGAGGGCATATTTTCTATGCTAGGATGGCTATATGTGGCTCATGGGCCTCGACACTTGGCAATTGAGAAAGCATACTCTCTTAATTACTCCCGTGAGTTGGAAAAAGGACACTTAGACGGATTTTATGGGCTCATTACTCAGAGCGGTTAGTGGAAATTAAGGCAATTTTGGCGTATAAAAATGAAAGGATAGCGGGAATTTCTAAGCAATGTTGAGAGAAGCAAGGCCAGTTGGACGCATTCAGAGAATATCATAAGTACATCCACTTTAATTTCCTCAAGAATTTAGCAATTGACATGTCAGAACTTCATGCGAATTAATTGAACGTATGAAACATACACTTTGGTTTTTACTTGAAAGGACAATGAGGAGTGGAGTTGGCAACCGACATTTAATGTGGAACTCAATCCTTTCCCTATTTATTATGCACTCCGATGAAGCCATAGTCACTAAAATGGATATACCAGTGAAATTGAAGTGCTCGAAGAAGGAGTCTACCTTCCTTGGCATAATTTTGAATAAGCGGATGAAGAACATATGCCGCAAAAAGGACATACTGTGCATAGAGGTAGTGACAATGGTGCTCAGGAGAACCCATTATTTTTCCAAGAATCGCACGAGGGCCAATTCTAATATCTCATCTCGGTTCCCAACGTCATTGTTGGATTTAAACTTGCGAAAGGAAAGTTGTTTTCTCTTGCTTCACTCAGTATTTAAGGGCTCTATTTTGGTGGGAGATATTGATACTGTTGCAGTAGCAATGCCCAAAGTTGGTTTTCCTTGGTTAGACGATGTGGAGCAGATGCTCGACCTAGGTGTTGAAATGGATTAGAACCCCTTCATTTTGGATCTGCAAGGAGAGGCTTTGCAACGTCACAGACATTGGACATTAGTTGGTCATAAGTTTCTGAGCAGGTGGCTGGGACAAGACGTGGTAGTTGGAATGGAATGGTGCCATGCCATTGCCAACCTGGTGGGTTCTAGGCATTTTTATGATGAATTATAGGTGTTTGTGGGGGTAGGATTTTGATAGGCTCTGTGTGAATGTATTTTGTCTTTTTTGCTTTCTCTGTAACCAACCAATTTTGATGGTTAGATGCCATTTTGACTACAAAGGACCCTATGGGGTATGAACTGTAATGATGTATTATTTTTCAAATCAATATAATTTCGTAGCTATGCTGCCATTATGAATCAAAAAAATAAATTAATATATAATATATATTGATATATAATATATATTATATAACATATGACATTGTAATAATACTAGAGGTGACAGATATTTGTCTATAATAGATATCCATTTTGTAAGTTATATAAAAAATAAAAAAGGGACCGTTTTGAGTATTTCAACGGTCCCTACATTCTTTCTGTCACAAAATTCTTGTGTTTTCTATTTGCATCAGACGATATTCAGCTTTTCAAATATTCTCTAACACTTTTTTTAGAATTCCAATCATTTGTGTGTGTTTTTTTGTTTGTGCAATAAGGAGCAACAGTCGATGTAAGAGAAAAGGTAAAAGGAAACTTACAACAGATCAAATTAAAGCATATAGAGCAAAAGATAGAGAAAGTCATAGGAAAAGAAGACAAGGTATGCAAAATATTCAAATTGAAGCTTCTTCTGAACCATTAAATGTTAATTCAAGTGAAGATGAAATAGGAATTGAAAATATTGAACACCATATTCAAATTGAAAATGAAAACATTGAGAATGAAAATGTTGTTGAAAATGTTATTGAAAATGAAATTATTATTGAAAATGTTGAAAATGAAATTTTTATTGAAAATGTTGAAAATGAACCTTATGCAACACCTAATTACAAAAGAACCCCTAAATGGTTGGTTGAAATAGATGAAAACATAATTGATAATCTTCAAGGAAAAAGGTCACAACGAATGGTTCGTTTGTGGGCTACGAAAATGTTCAATGAATTCTTTTCCAATAAGACATTAACCGAACAATTCCAACTTTTTGTGCAATTACTTAAGATTTACAAAATGAGACCATTATTAAAAAAATTAAAGATTCGTATCACAAAAGAATCAGAAAAAAATAGTCTTATTGTAAAAAATATTTTTAATGCTCTAACCTCTATTGGAAAGACTAGTAAGGAAAAAGATAAAAGGGTTTCTTGAAGAGTGATCATGTCAACCTCACTAGTAAGCCATCATTTGAAAAATGCCCGTTTAATGAGACAAACTTGTAGTGATTTTAACTTTAATTGTAAAACATTGAATAGAGCACTGTTAAGAAGAGGAAGACTCGATAGTGCTCTTCAAAATGATACGTGGGCTTTTAGTGGGAGGCTTCCATGTGTTGATAAAAAGCTAACCGATAATGTAAAGATGCAAATTGAACAATATTGGAATTCTCACTCTAGAGTATCACCAAATGTAAAGGATGTCTTAAAGTTACGAATTGGTAATCAGATCGTACACCGCATCCTAAACATTTTTTGGAATGTAGCCAAATAATTTTGTACAAAAATTTTTTCAAGAACATCCACATTTGCAAATCTCACAAAGGGCTTTTGAGTCTTGCAAGCCATTTTATTGTGTTCCTGTTAAGGTTTGTAATACATGTTGTAAATACCATCTTGAGTTTTCAATGTATCATGAATTGTTATGCCATATTCGTTCTAATATGCATACTAATGAAATGTTGCAGGAGTGTCATGCAGTGCAAATTCCCAAGTCATCCAAGGAGTTGTTAGATTCATTTTTATGCATTAGAGGTGATGGTTGCTTATTTTATAGAAATGATTGTTTAAATGAAACATGTTTGCAATGTGGTGGTTTATCGAAGTTTGTAACATGCTTTCATGAGGGAAACGATCATGATTTTGGTAACAAAATTGTTGATAAAAACAAGTATGAAATAATCAAATACACATTGAAGAGTGGAGGTGAGGGTTCTAGATGCGAGTTGGTTGCAAGAGAGGTAAGTATTGCTGATTTTATTTCAGATTTTAAGAAAAATATTTTCTACAAGTATGCAAGGCATAGCCAAAAATTGCAGTGGTTGGATCGACAATTTAGGATGTGTAAGGACTCTTTCCCCATTGGAACTATTGTATCTATAGATGATTTTGTTGAAAATTACACATTACAACCACAAAATGAAGTTCAATCACAATATTTTAATTCTATTCAAATTTTTATTTTTGTCCACATAACATATAGGCATGCCCCTGATAGTACAAAAGAGGACATGAAGATAATCAGGGAGTACCATTTTTACATGAGTAATGATAGATCTCATTCATCTGAGTTTGTACAACATTGTTTTGAATTTTTTTTTGAGTTCTTGTAGGAAAAAGGAATTGCAATGGGTCAACATTTGATTTGGTCAGATAACTGCACAGGGCAATTCAAAAATGCCAGCATGTTTTATTGGTTGAGCAGGATGCATATAGAGAGGGGTGTACCACATATTTGGAGTTTTTTCAAAGCTGGGCATGGAAAAGGTGAGCATGATGGCACAATTGCATGTGTGAAGTGAGCTTTAGTTAAGGAACAAATGAAGATCAGAGGAGGTGCAACATTCAATGATGCACATTCTATTATGGATTGGTGTACTTATACACTATCATCAGGAGGGACACTTGATTCACAAGTGTGTAAGTTCTTTTGGTTGGTTGAGGAGGGCACAGTGGGAGACAAAATGGAATGTCAAACAATTAAAGATTCTTCAAAGATGCATTCAGTTTGAAGCTTAGATGCGAGTGCATGGACCATATGGGCATGAGAGATGGCTTGTTTTTGTCAGAATTATATTCATTGTGATTGGGATTAGTGCAAGTCAAGTGTGTGGGTAGATACATGGATTCCACAATACCTAACCCCTTTATCTATAGCACAATCCTCATTACAAGATGTAATCAAAAGTTCACTTGACTACAATCATTTTTCAGATCTTGTATAGCCAGGACATGTCTATGCAATTGTAGCACCGTAGGGGAATGAAGAGGGATCATACTATTGGTTGGCATGATGTGTACAGGGAAAGAAAAAGCTAACACTACCGATGATAGATGATGATGGATTCATGTATCCGACAAGTTTAGTTTTTATTTCTTGAATTTGGTTGCATTACCATTTCATCATCGTTTAGGTTGTTTACAATAATATAGATTTTTTATTCTAAGTATATTTAAATGTTGATAAAAAAGTTATGATCACAAAGGTTCAGTTGTTGTTTTCGAAACTTGGTTGCGAACATATATGATTAGAAAGAACAGTGTACCTACATTTAAAGACTATGATAAACAAAAAACCATTTTGATGTATCCACACCTTGTTATAGCAACAAATTTTAAGTTAGTGAGATATCATGCTAGACCAAAAACAAAAAAGCAATGAACAATTAGTAGTGTTGATCATGAAGCATTACTGGAAACTCTGAAGGTAAGAGATGACCATGCAGGCACACTTGAGTAGCAGATCATTTATCGTATGAGATAGGTATGATATTGTTCATCACATTTTGATATTGTTTATCTACTAAGGTTCATTATTTAGGTTGTTTAGAATAATATAGATTTGTTATTCTAAGCATCTTTTATAGTTTACATTACGAATTCATCATCATTCAGGTTGTTTAGAATAATATAGATTTGTTAGTATAAGCATATTTTCTATTGTGACCATATAGATTTCTCATTTGAAGTATATTGTGATGTTCTTGGCACAATTGATCATGGAGCTGCTGCAAAAATAGCCAACTCTGATCCTTTGGAAGAGGTATGCAATACATTAGAATAATATAGATTGGTTATTCTAAGCATCTTTTATAGTTTGCATTACCAATTCATCATCATTCAGGTTGTTTAGAATAATATAGATTTGTTAGTCTAAGCATCTTTTCTATTGTGACAATATAGATTTCTCATTTGAAGTATATTGTGATGTTCCTAGCACGATAGATCATGGACCTGCTGCAACAATAGCCAGCTCTGATCCTTTGGGATATGTATGCGAAAAATTACAATAATATAGATTTGTTATTGTAAGCATCTTTTATGATTTGCATTACCATTTCATCATAAATTAGGTCATTTAGAATAATATAGATTTTTTATTCTAAGCATCTTTTCTATTGTATATAGTTTGACTGCTACCTTGATGGTTTGTACAGGTGCTTGTCACTCCATAACGTCAATGTGCTACTCTTGTGGAAGATTGTGCGGACCGCGAAGGCAATGCGTGCTCTATTTACTTCCCCTACTGGGAAATGACTATGTATTAGGGTTGTTTGTTGTATGCCTACGTGGCATTTTGTAAATCCTATATTTGATAGCAATTATTGAATGATAATATCATGCATATTGTGTACACTTTACGTGTATTCAAGTGTGTACTTTACAACTTATGTGTATACTTTGTCACTTATAAGTATTTCAATGTATACTTTACAACCTAGATGTTTTAATGCGTATACTTTGTATTCATGTGTGTAGTTCATGACTTAAGTGTATTTGAGTATTTTGATGTATACTTTATGACCTACGTGTTTTAATGTGTATACTTTGTATTCATGTGTGTAGTTCAGGACTTAAGTGTATTTGAGTAAATGAATCACTTTTTCACTTACTCACGAGGAACAAAATGAACCCTAAACCCCTTTGCACCTTTACATCGCATCCATCTGACCTTTTTTCCATTAACATAAAACTCGACACCACGGGAAAACACCTTAGAGATATAAAAAAAAAAATTATTGTAGAGGGTCCCAACACGATCCCATAGCCTGAGACGAAGAGTTTATAAGAGTCACGGTTTCTAAAAAATAACCCTTCAAAGATTGCTGCCTTTTAGCACTTTAGAATCTTAAGGGAAATCGTTAGTCCAATGTAGCTTAGAGTGATTCTGCATATTTGGATGCAAAAGAGAACCATCCCTAGCGTAAACATACCCATCAGGACGTGTTGGAACAATTTTTTTAGTCGTACAAGTTGCAGAATGAAAGTTGCACCAATTTGCAACTTTACACTACTTGCATCTGACAACTATTTCCTCAATTGAAAACTCGTCACCGCGGGAAAAAAACCTCTAAGATAGCAAAGACTAAGAAAGGTTATTGTAGAGGGTCACAACGTGATCCCATAGCCTCAAATGGAGAGTCAAGCGTCATGATTTCCGAGAAATAGCCCTTCAAAGATTGTTGCCTTTTAACACTTTGGACTTTTAAGGGAAATCTCCAGTCCAATGTAGCTTGAAGTGATTCAACATATTTGGGTACAAAAGAGGACCATCCCTAGCATAAACGTACCCATTTAGACATGTTGGAACAGTCCATTTGGTCGTATGAGTTGCAGAACAAAAGTTGCACCACTTTGCAACTTTACATTGCTTGCATTTAACAACTTTTTCCTCAATTGAAAGCTCATCACCGTGGGAAAATTCCTCTGAGATAGCAAAAACCAAGAGAGGTTATTGTAAAGGGTCCCAATACAATCCCATAGCCTCAGACGGAGAGTCTATAAGTGTCACAGTTTCTAAGAAATAGCCCTTTAAAGATTGCTACCTTTTAACACTTTGGACTCTTAAGGGAAATTGTCGGTCCAATGTAGCTCAAAGTGATTTAGCATATTTGGGTGCAAAAAAGGACCATCCCTAGCGTAAAAATACCCATACAGACATGTTGGAACAGTTCGTTTGGTCATATGAGTTGCAGAACAAAAATTGCACCACTTTGCAACTTTACACTACTTGCATTTGATAACTTTTTCCTCAATTGAAAACTCATCACCACGGGAAAACACCTCTGAGATAGCAAAAACTGAGAGGTTATTGTAGAGGGTCCCAACATGATCCCATAGCCTCAGATGAAGAGTCTGTAAGCGTCATGATTTCCAAGAAATAGCCTTCAAAAATTTCTCCTTTTAACACTTTGGACTCTTAAGGGAAATCGTCGATCCAATGTAGCTCAGAGTGATTTGACATATTTGGGTGCAAAAGAGGACCATCCCTAGCATAAAAACACCCATCTGAATGTGTTGGAACAATTTTTATGGTCGTACGAGTTGCAAAACGAAAGTTGCACCACTTTGCAACTTTACACTGCTTGCATTTGACAACTTTTTCCTCAACTGAAAACTTGTCACTATGGGAAAATGCCTCTGAGATAGCAAAAACTGAGAGAGATTATTATAGAGGGTCTCAACATGATCCCATAACCTTAGATGGAGAGTCTGTAAGTGTCATGATTTCCAAGAAATAGCCCTTCAAAGATTGTTGCCTTTTACCACTTTGGACTCTTGAGGGAAATCACTAGTCCAATGTAGCTCTAAGTGATTCAAAGTATTTGGGTGTAGAAGAGGACCATCCCTAGTGTAAACGTACCCATCTAAACATGTTGGAATAGTCTGTTTGGTCCTACGAGTTGCAGAACGAAAGTTGCACCACTTTGCAACTTTACACTGCTTGCATCTGACAACTTTTTCCTCAACTGAAAACTCATCACTGTAGGAAAATGCCTCTGAGATAGAAAAAACCAAGAGAGGTTATTGTAGAGGGTCCCAACACAATCCTCTAGCCTCAGATGAAGAGTCTGTAAGCATCACAGTTTCTGAGAAATATCCCTTCAAAGATCGTTGCCTTTTAGCACTTTGGACTCTTAAGGGAAATCACTGGTCCAATGTAGCTCAGAGTGATTCGGTGTTTTTGGGTGCAAAAGAGGACCATCCCTAGAGTAAACGTACCCATCTAGACATGTTGGAACAGTCTGTTGGGTCCTACAAGTTGCAGAAAGAAAGTTGTCCCACTTTGCAATTTTATACTGCTTGCATTTAACAACTTTTTCCTCAACTGAAAACTTGTCACCACAGGAAAATGCCTCTAAGATAGAAAAAATTGAGAGAGGTTATTGAAGAAGGTCTTAACAAAATCCTGTAGCCTTTGAAAGAGAGTCTATAAGTGTCACGATTTTGGGGTAATAGCCCATCAAAGATTGCTACCTTTTTGCACTTTAGACTATTAAGGGAAATTGTTGGTCCAATGTAGCTCAAAGTGATTTGGCATGTTTGGATGAAAAAAAGGACCATCCCTAGCGTAAAAATATCCATCTAGACGTGTTGGAATAGTTTGTTTGGTCGTACGAGTTGCAAAACGAAAGTTGCACCACTTTGCAACTTTACACTGCTTGTCAAAATTGCAACTTATTGTCAAATGATGGAAGTTCAAGAGTCATCTTGTTGTAGTTCGCTGGAAAATAGTTGGAAGTTGTTTGGTCATGTTTGTAAATCATTTAAGAGGCCTTGTGAACATTTGAAGAGGAATTAGCCATTGAGAATTTGAATTTTGAATACTAAAATCACTGTTTTCTTAAAAATTTGTGTTTTGTATTATAATTTATAGATTCAAGGCATTGTACTTGCCCGTACAAGAATTTATTTCTCTAAAAGTGGTGGGATCTAGTGGAGGATTTTTGTAACTTCAATTTCCATCCAATCTTTTAGATTTTCATTGAGTTTAAAGCATCTTGGAGGAAAATTACTATTAACGGGTTTGTGTAACCAATTTAAGGGTTTTGAAGACTTGAAAATGAAATAATTGGCCATTCCATCTATTGTGGCTTGGTGGAATGGCCCAATTAGGTAGGAGTTATATTATAGAAGGGTTTGGGAGAGCAGGGGAGGTCAATTGAGGTTTGGGCATGATGTCCTAGATGTGAAAAGTGTGGTTTTTGAGTGAAATTGGGAGGTTTAAGGGTGTTAGTGATTGAAATATGTTGGGGCAGCAATTTCTAAAGGTGTATTAAGCATATGCAGACTTCTATAAATGTGTTTGAGGTGTTGTTTGATTGAGATAAGCGTGGAAATGCATACTTTCAATAAACCCCCTTATAATCTAAGCAAAATGAGGGTTTCATGATTGAGTGACTTAGATGGTGTTTACAAGGATGATAGTTGTGGAATTTGGATGTTTATAGCCTGGTGAGAGACTGTCCAAAGGAATCTTGAAGGGTAGCAGTTTTAAAGAGGAATTGTTTTGTAAATTTGGGCTAATTGGAGCCCTGTTTAGCGTAATAGTTCAATTTCAGTGGGGTTGTTCCAAAACAAACACATTAGGTTTTGAGATATGTTAAAGAGAAGGGTAATGGTTGTCTCTCACAACCTTTTGTTTTGTGGGTTTGGTTGTTTTTGTGAAGATATTGATTCTTACTCAAGATGATTTCATACCTTTTACATGTTATTAAGCTTCAATGAACATTAAGTGACATTGATTTTTATCAATATGATTATATTACTTTCGAATGAACATTGTATCATGAAATGCATTTCATTAAGTTGTATCCACTTTTCATTAATTTTAGCTTCTTTTGAAATAAAAATCAGCTGCACACTTCGTTACACAAGTTTAAAAAACAAAATAATGTCAAATGTAAATTCATTCAACAGAGCTTGAAATCATGGGTATTCTCAAAATGAGTGTTTGATAAAAATGTATTGGTAGACATGTATGAAAATGTGCTACAATAGAAAATGAAATGAATTGTTTGAAAAAACTCCTCAAAGAAATAGATGGATTACCAATTGTGATTCATAAGTTCTATTAAAATGTAATTTCGTTAATCTATAACATACATTATCAATCATAACTTTAAACCATTCTAAGATAATTATACATTCCATTTTGAAATTTCAAAGTAGAAAGACATGCACACGAGGAACAAATTAGATTGAATATCAATTCTTATATATCAAATTGTAGAATAATTGTGTTTGTGCATATACAAATTTGGCATATGCCTACTCAGAACAAGTTTTACAAATTGTGGCATATATGCCATCTCAAGATCTATCAAACCCTAAGTACATGTCAATCTATATCATATCCTAATCCTATGTTGGACCATCAAAATCAAGCCTCCTCAAAGAAGTTAGTTGCTCTGAAGTTTCCTGCACAATAACATTTCAAACCACAAATTAGATTAATTATGTGAATGGTTGACAAGATAGACTAGTAAATAGAAACTTATATACCATTATTTATAAATTGCAAATTTAACATCAAAATTAGTATACATGTACTATATTATATCAATAATGCAATTCTTGTTTACCTCAAATCTTGCTCTCTTTTCTGTAAGATGTTTTGCATATGATTGTCACTTAGGATGATCAGGAGTCCTTGTTAGAGTAATAAGTTATTATGCTTAATTAATTACATCACATTGATTAATTAATTAAGTCACTTATTCTTCTTTATTGCTTAAGCTAAACTTAGGCACATTAATTAATTAATTATTAATTATTAAGTGTGCACACTAGGGTTTCATTTTAGGGTTTCCCTTTTAGGGTTTCTTGATCTCCTTCATAAGGATTGATCACTTTGTAATAATAGATTCTCTTAATGCATTTTTACTGAGAGGTTTACAGAACATTGTTTTTGGTTCTACATGTCTTTTGCATGTGACAGGTATTCATTTGCATGCAGGTGATCTTGGATTCTAACATGGTATCAGAGCTCTAGACCTGCAGCTGCTTGTTCGTGATCTGAAGATATGGCCTTTCAGTGAGATTCAAGTGCAAGGGTTTCCACAGGAATCCTTTCTGCAAGATCTTGGGGTAGCTATTTTTTCGGGACACTATGGGCTCAAACGGACGTCACCATCGCGTTCGCAGCGTCCCAAAACCCTAGAAACGCCTGTCAAATCGTCCATTTTGGTGCAGTTGATCCGGGAGGCAAAAAAAATTTGTCTGAGGGGCCGTACGGCCTCCCCAGCACGCAGATCGATGCACAAAAATTGAAAAAAATGTCAAAAAAAGGGCCTTTTCGGACTTTGCGCCAGCGCCTCCAATAATAATGAGTTTCGCCACCCGGCGGCCACCGGGCGGCCACCATACTGCCACCGCCACCGCACTGCACCGCCCATCCGCCGCCTCTGTCCAGCGCTTCTGGGCTCCGGTCGCTTTCCCCCGGTCACATGGAGGACCAGGGGCCTCCTGTCTAGCCCCTGCGGGCTCTTCTGCACCAGCCGACGGTCATATCCACGACCAGGCGCCAACATTCAGCCCATGCCGGCTACAGCAGATTCAGGCAGAATATTCCGGCCAAATCGCATATACCGGTGAACTGAAAAAAATTTCTGACAGGGGGGGCAATTTTTTGCCCTGACGGCCAGAAGGCCGTCAATTTTAAGCTCGGGAACTGCTAACGTCAGCGTACGGCCGGCCCTCTTCGCCCTCCTAACCCTAGTTTGCCCTAAAGAAGCAGTTTTTTTCTTTTGGCCATAACTTGGGCTTACGGTATTGAAATCGGGCAAACGAGATATCGCCGGAAAGCTAATTCCGAGCACTTTCCAGTAGTGCTATTTATTTTTCAGTATTTTACTGTTTTCCTACATTTATTTCTGTTTTAATTCAGATGTTGTTTTTAGACTTCCGAGCTCATAACTTTTTGCCACGATGTCCAATTTTCACCTCATTTGTGGCGTTGGAAAGGTATTGAGGAGCTCTATGTTGTTGTCCATGCACTTTTTCTGTATCTATCCCAGGTTTATCAGTTAGTCCATATTTGACCCGATGGGTTGTTTGGCGATTACTTGGATATTTTGGCAGTTGGGAGAGTGCATCTTGCATCTTTGCACTTCATTTTCAGTAATACATCATTCAATAATTGCTTACTTCTTCATAGATTCCAGAGTTGTTCCCATTTGGAGTTTTCGAGTGTTCCGTGGCATCGGGTTTTCTGTTGCTTTATCATGATTCCTTGAGTCAATCAGTGACTCTCATCCGGTTTCAGTAGTATACAGAAGAATATTTCCTTGCTTGCCTATATCAAGTTCCAGTGTTACTCTACAGAGTTCTTCCAAAGGCTTCTTTGCAGCATGTTATCTCATTGTAAGGGGGTTTTGTCCCACTGGGTTTTCTTTCTTTACTCCTTATTGCATTTGTAAATGGGTTTGATGGGCCTAGTTGTGGGACCCATCTTTGCTTTCATGCATCTTATTCTAGTGTTTTAGCTTCTTCCTAAGTTCATCTTAAGGGGTGTTAGAGTAATAAGTTATTATGCTTAATTAATTACATCACATTGATTAATTAATTAAGTCACTTATTCCTCTTTATTGCTTAAGCTAAACTTAGGCACATTAATTAATTAATTATTAATTATTAAGTGTGCACACTAGGGTTTCATTTTAGGGTTTCCCTTTTAGGGTTTCTTGATCTCCTTCATAAGGATTGATCACTTTGTAATAATAGATTCTCTTAATGCATTTTTACTGAGAGGTTTACAGAACATTGTTTTTGGTTCTGCATGTCTTTTGCATGTGACAGGTATTCATTTGCATGCAGGTGATCTTGGATTCTAACAGTCCTCATATAAAGTAATGGTCTCTCACTCATCACAGTGCTGAGTCGAAGAGAGGACTATAGCAGATAAAATAAAAATGATGCAAATTAACATATAATTTTTGACAAATAATCATATTTACTAATCACATATCTACTCCTATCTAAATGTAAATGATCTACAATATAAAATAAACACATACCTGTTGTGATGCTATGACACTAGATGGGCTCATAGTGGATGGATTAGCTAAATGGTTTCCTATATAAAAAATGACAAGAATGTAAATGCACATGCACATATAATTATAATTTCAAGAATAAAAAAAAATATATACCTGTTGTGCAACTTCATCCAATGGGTCAGACCCAGTCAACAAGGCTATATAAGAACCAGGTTGCTGCATAAAAAGACAAGATTGCATTAGACTATCAATATATGTAGTACATGCATTTAAACATAATAGATTTAAAAGATTAACATCTAAAATAACAATTTAAATAATTTACCTTATACTGATTCTCTAAGGAAAATGAAATGGTAGTATGTGTACCTTGCCACACTTCCAACATCTGCTCCTTTGTCAACAACTGTTAAAGATTACAACACATAAACATATATTAGTACAAATATCTCTCATAAAATATGAAAGAATTTACATAAAACACACTATGAAATTACTTTAAGTCTTACTGGTCCTCCCATATCATCCCTGGCAGTCAATGTATCTCTTGCAAATGCTCCACTTCGTGCTCTATCAACTCCTACATTTGACATATCATGAACCTCAAAGTTGGATGTGTCTATGGGAGCCTCAGTGGACCGTCGGAGAGGACTGAAACATAAATTCTTACATGTCATGCAACGATGAGGCACACAAATATGTCCCAAAGAGGACTATGTACCAGTGGGAGTTGATGGTTGTGTACCAGTGGGAGCTGATGGCTATGTACCAATGGGAGTTGCAATAATAGGTGCACCACCATCATACTGGGATGTATTAGGTACAACACCATTGTGATGGGATGCACCGTCAAATGGTTGTGCAACATGATGGCTCTGCACGACCAAATGATCACTCAATGAATGTAATGCATAAATGCTCAAAGTCCCTGCATCTACATCAATCTTAGGGTAAGGTAGTGGAGTTGGAGTAGCAATAGGTGGAGGAGGATGAACTAGGGTGACTTGATGTGCCCTAGGTCTATCTTGTGGCATCCCTCTACCAACACCCTGGAAATCTCACATGTCAAAGTAATTGACATGTTTCCCTAGCACAAACTCAACATATAATTTTCAAAGAAAATACTAAGGGACATTAAGATTGTTGTTGGGTGGTTTATCAAAAACCATCCACCAACATCTCCAAAAATTATCTAATATGCCTCTATGGGTACACCATTTAATTGAAAATTTTGATTTTTGCACATTAGCGGGCTGTCGAGTTCTCTGATTGATGAATAACTGGGCTAATTGGGCTTTCTCAATATCAAGAGCCTTCACCTCATCATATGATAACCCATCAACATAAAATTGTCTTTGTTCCTCTCACCACTGTGCAAATCTATTATGTTGAGTTACCAAAGTTTCAACATTTAAAATGATTGTTTCCAAAATGTTTTTCATGTCTAATAGTTCATCGAGTGTCTCATAGATTTGACATACTTTTCTTAATTGATCTAAATTTCTATGAATAGACTCATGTATTGTTGGCACATTTTGATTTGGAAACAATGGTTGTGGTGAAGGAGGATTTTCATTTTGTGCGGGATTAGGGTTTTCATTTTGTGCGGGGTTAGGGTTTTCATCTTGTGCAGGGTTAGGATTTTCATTTTGATCCATTTTAAACCTGTTAATTGATAAAAAAAATAAAATTAACAATGGTTTTAATGTAATAAAAAATCTATCAAATATACCCTATTTTTTACTAAAATTCAAAAAAAAATGCAAAATGAATAAAAATTGAAAAAACCAAACATACCTTAGAAATTTGATAGCTTTTTAACAATTTGACCTCTGCCAAACAGATATCCGAGTTGCACTGTTGAGACCCCACGCACAAGAAGATAAAAAATAGCTCTCGGTTTTTTTGGTTTTTTGTTTATAGCGCAAGAAACAAATATGTGTTTCTTGATTTATAGTTTTTTTAATAAAATGGTCAGGTTTGGGACCCGACCATATTTAATTGCGGGTGGTTTTTTTGAAATATTTAATATAATACATATATTATAAATAATATTATATTATATTATATATTATATTATATTATATATTATATTATATATTAATTATATTATATATTATATTATATATATAATATATATATATATATATTATTAGGAATCTAAAATTACTCCCCTATAAACCGCATGTTGGTAAAATTTTTAACGTGGATCACTTGGCCGCTAACACCTCCTGGTACTCTGGGTGGGGGACTAGACCTTGTGACCAACCTCCTGCAACAGGAAAGATTTAGCCAACCGAGCTAGGGCCCCAACCCCATATATATTATATTATAATACATATATTATATTATAATATAATATATACATATGTATTATATAATATAATATATACATATATATTATATAATATAGTATAACATTTTATTTTTTATCAGTAAGCAAGGTAATTCTATTGATTTTCAAAAAAGAGATACATTATTCAGGCCCTAACTGGCCATCCACCATGACTACACCAAAGACCAACTAGACTTGACCTTCAACAAATTTCACAGATTGTAGACGAAGCCACCATTGACCAACTTTCAAGGAAAAAAACTAAACCCACCTGACTTTACAGAACCAAAAAACATAGAGCATCGTTCATTTCACCAAACCCCATAAACATAAACATAAGACCCAAAGACCAGCATAAAAACCCCACCAGACCCATCTCACCATACATTTTGTTGAGCAAAAACTTAGAATTCCCTCTCTAGGTCAAGTCTTCAATGGGCACCAAACAAAATTTCCTTTTCAAGAACTCTGCACCTTCTTAGGCCAACCGCCTAAACTCCATGAGGGCCAAGCCATTAACATCCAAAATGAAAGGAAAATAGCTTATCAACGCATCCAGGTCATCCAGGAGATGTAGGTCCCACAGATGAGGGATGCCTTTACCAAGTCGAGCTGCAGCCAAGGCTCTGTCCAAGCCAACCAGCATATCCTTGCGGAAGAGACCCTGCATGATCACCTGAGCATCCATTTCTGAAACCCCAATGTCAAGCAGACTAGCCAACACTCGGGAGGAGATGTCCGAGTCCAGGCAATACCCTTCGACGTCCTCCATGAAAGCTTTCCTAGCGAGGCATTTGATGGCTACGAAGGTCAAATAATCTGGGTGATGAACAATATAGTGTAGCCGAAGGGAGGAGATGGGACCCTCAAAGGCGATTTGTCGTTTGGAACTTTTCAGTTGCACATGCGTCACCATCCCTCCCATTTCCAATTCTTTTGTAGAGACAAGAAGGATAAATTTGCTCATCGCACCCACAAGGCTCAATAAACCAAACCACCAAAAGCTATAGGAATGAAATGATGCCACCCATCGACAATAAAGACTTTGGCAAACGCGTTAGGCCACCATCCATTGCAATCTGTCAAGCGTCCTTGAAAGGACCATCAATACACGAAGTGCCGACAAAAAATGATGAAGTTTACAACACCTAGAAAGTTCGACGGATGAGTAGCCTACTCATCCCCCATCCAACTCACACATGTTCCCCCCGGCCACCCACATCAGCACTCATGGAATGGGGTGGCGCCCTCTCTTCCACCCACATAATTTAACATATATATTATATATATATATATATTAAATATATTATATTATATAATATAACACATATTATATATATTTAATATACATTATATTATAATATATTATATATTATATATAATGTATATTATATTTTTATAATATATATTATATTATAATATTTAATATATATAATATATTATGTAATATTATATTATATTATATTATAATATAATATACTATACTATACTATAATATAAAACTATATTATATTATATTATATTATATTGATATTATATTATATTATATTATATTGATATTATATTATATTATATAATATGACCTCTCAATTTTTTTTAAATTATAACACAAAAAACGGATATCCGTTTTTTGTTTTATATTATTTTAATATATAGTTAGCGGTTTTTTTCAAATGTATAATATGAAAATATAATATATAATATAATAAATATTATATTATATGAATTATAATATACTATAATATTTTATAATAATATTGTAATAAAATATAATATTATAATATATTAAATATATTATGATATAATATTAAATTAATAAACATTAGTATAATGTTTTTTAATTTATTGCATATATGATAAATATATTAAAAAAATATTATAATATATAAAATAAAACAATTGGTTGGGGCCAGACCCAACACAATTATAAAGACTAGCTTAAACAAAATGAATATTCGTTTCAAATCGGATATCCGTTTTAATACGAATATCCGTTTGGAAATGGATATCCGTTTTGGTTTGGTAATTGTACTTGGGCCTGCAAAAAGTCAAAGGTGTGAATTTCACGGTTTTGGACGTGTTAAAAATGCCTTTTTTCACATCGCCACTTTTTGGACCCCCATGATCTTGCACAGACCCAACTTGGTGCACATACTTGTTACAACAGAAAGTTGAACATTTCATATGGCCATTAGGGAAAGGAATAATTCATATAAATTTGCACAATCTTGTAATACTAAAGGGAATTTCAAAGGACGAAGCATTCAAATAATTTCAAGCAAACGTTCATGGGTAAAAGCATAAACCTATGTCACACTTTCAGCCAAAATAATATTTCAAGCGAATTATTTTCGGCTGATACCTTTTCGGCTGAAGCCATGGGGTAGTGACATGGTGCCGATGTGGCAGTACCTTTCCGGTCGGGATGGTTTCAACTGAAAGCCACTCGGACGAAAAGGTACCAGCTGAAACATGGATAATAAAATAAAATAAAAAGACCAGATCCCGACCATTTTGCATGCTTAGGCGAAGCATTTTGTGGCGAGAGCTTGTCGACCGAAGTGAAGATTACCCAGGCGATAAATACCCAGGTTCCATTTTGTTTTACCTTATGCTACATGTGTTTTGTGAGCTCCGTCGATGGGTAAAGGCGTGGTGTTTGAGTTAGGGTTTGTGTGATTGGTGAAGAAATCACGTTGTTTCAGTTGTTTTATTGGTCAAATGGTGTTGCAAATTATTTGTGTTTGTGATTTAGATGAAAGAAATGCATATATGTTTGTGATTTATATTGAGGAACAATAAATGGAAAATTTTGTTGTTTAAATTGTGTAAAAAGTTTGCTATGGTGAACTAGAAATATGGGGTTTTAGTTTCCAGTTTATAAAAATGGAATTTTTTGGTTTAAATTTGGGGTTTATAAGAATGGAAATAAGTGTTCTATTGGATTGAAATGTGTTTGATTCGTAAATCACAATGTAGGGTTTGACCTTGTGAACCTTCTTGTTGGAAATATCTCTACACTTTTGATTAGAAGGTTGAACCCAACTCTCCTTTCAAAAAAAAAAATAGTTTTACCAGGAATAATTTCCAAAGAAAAAGTCCCCTCTAGTTTCTCCCACTTCTCAACAGAAGCTTTGGCTCTACATACAAGCAATTGCATCACCAACATGTTAGGGAGAAAGTGAGACACACATCACAAAATTATAAGGTGCTAAAAGTCATAAATACCTCACAATTGACAAAAAAATTGGAGATGCATCCTTGTTTTCCAGCTTAAGTGTTGCCTGTATGGTATGTGTTGATTGTGATGGACCTTCTAATCGGGCAAATGCTAGAACTTGGCATTGCACATTTAGAATAATCCTTCCAGTAATATCTTGTTCTAATCCTTGCCAAGAATCTCTTTGATTAGATACAATTGCATATACATTTGATTCTCCTTTAGAATCTTCAGAATAATTTGAATAAATTGATCCATTACATGAATTGGAAAAACATCCATGGAGCCCCATATTAAATTTTGGGTTCACAATTATATTTTCCACTACATTGGGTAATCTCCTTTTGCCATCCTGTAACAATTCATAAAACATCCAATGTCAATTACTTTCAACATAGAATTTGTAAATGACCGATAACAAACTCTAATATAGCTACATTATGGTAAATGAGTAGAAAACAAGTGCAAAGAAATGGAAAATCAAAGAATGGCTCCAAGAAAAAAACATGATTGTAGTTTTGACTTAACCCAAAACTTTTATTTGCACTTTGTATGCAATATGAGCCTTCATAGTATACAAGAAAGTTGAAACACAAGCATGGCTATAACTGTGGTTTTTCAGTCATTTTTCTCTAACCGGGAAATCCACTTAGAGAAATAACAAAAAATAAAAAACCACAGAGCAGGAAAGCAAAGAAAGTGCCACACTAATATACAAGCATTCAACACAGAAAGGGAGTCAAGAAATCATAACACGCCATTGAATTACTACGTGTATTCTTGCAAAAGTTGGTATAACCAAATAAATTATTAGTTGTAAGGCACAACGTACCAGTTCAAGTCTTGTTTAGATATCTCTATATATAATCTTTTTTATTTCTTCAATGATTAACTTTACAATAAAATGATCTATATTAACAATTTCTTATTTTTTAATTATATAGGTAATAATTATAATAGGATAATTTACACAAATATAGAAATAATGTTGTTGGGTTTGTACAATGAAAAATATGGTTTTTTAGATTTAATAACAACACATATATGGTTTCTTCAACTTTGGGACCTATTGTTGTGTAGGAGTATCCATTGGTCATCATTGTTAGGGATGCGATGCTACTCGATAATATAGATTAGATATCTATACCTCAAAGTTATAGTGGGACCTTGTCTTTGTGCAATTAGCTTGCATGCCCCCTCCATCAATATAATGCAAAATAAACCATGGATTGCACATCTTTAATCCTCTGGACATTTGGGATGACCATGAAACTTCTGTGCCTCCTCCATTAGTAGAACACAATTTAAGCCATGAATGCCATATGATGACTGGGGAACTTGTGAGGCTGCAAATGTTGCATGGCCAAATCAGATTCAAAGCTTATATAGGCAGTTGCCCATGCAGTGAAAAACAAGCAAAACATTAGAGTGGTGAGTGGGATGGCTCACAGTCTATCAAAATTAGCCTATTTCTGAAAGCTTATATTAGTTCATGGCATTGTGGTTCTTACATCCATTTTCACCAAAAGTAATTTTTTCCTTCATGAAAGGAAATCAATTTCCAAATATTTAATCAAAATTCAATTTACATCTTGTATGATATTTTCATTAAACAATGCACTTCCTATTTGTCCTCCAACAAGCAAAACAATTACCATGTGAGTAATCTTTTTTAATGAATGAAATTCAGAAAAAAGGAAAAGGAGCAGTTTTGGCATATTGCTTATCAAACTCTCCTGCAAAGTCAAATTGTACACATAATAAACTGGAATTCTCTTTCAGAAGTCAAAATTTTGTGAAATCAAGGTTTATACTATTCATTACATATTAAGAAAATTCAAGCATTTCCTCTAACATGAGATGCATGCTTGCTCTGAATGTGCCATAATCAAGACAATCAATGGTTAATTAATTTGCAATTATTAGATTTCTTGACAGCAACATAGCATTTTTATCTATTCCAGACATCTTCTAGAGGGTTTGAAATAAGTACCCCACATAGAGGAATGTAAGGGGGATAAATAGATGCATAAACAACCAGGCTCAATCAATGGATGAACCAATCAATTTGGAAGAGTAGGATTTTGTGGTTGTTTGTACAAATATTTGTTTTTGGCCTGACAACTTATTTATGAGATCAGATTCATATGCACTTAAAGTCACCTGAATAGTAGTTTGTCAACCTCAAGTCCTAGTAATTTGTCATAACCTCTTTACCATTATACATTATCAATTTTTTTTAAAATACATTGTTATTATAGATAAATTGATAATAGATAGAAATGGTTTCAAATTAAAAAATTGGTATGATAAAATTTCCTGACCAGATTCAATATAAAAGAAAGCTACCTAAAAATTTATCAATTGATTACACTGTTCCCAACTTGATAAATAAAAATTCAACTCAAACAAAAATGTCCTTGTAGCCCTATCTACACAAAAACAAGACCAATTTCTACTCATCCTCTTGGTTTTGTCTCCTAGCTAGCATGTTGGATACCATGATGTTGAGTTGTGCAACTCACCCCACAATAGCCTTTCTCTTCAGTGTTGAAACATTGTGTGCAATTTCAGCACAGTAAGTCCTATTGTACATCATCAAAAGGTCCAAAGGTCCAGCTCTCTAGCATTGTGTACAACAAATTTATTAAAGCCAGAAGGCAAGTTTTCTTGTTTGATCCATAACCAATGCTGGGCATGAGCGTGCATCCTTTAAATTTTCTGGCTTTTGCAACTATTCCACATTAGTGAAACAAAAAAATTGATACCCACAAGCAACTTTCCACCCACAACACAATTGAAAACAAGTTGGGAATGAAATTGTATTACATGTGGGAGTGGAATGGACTTGTTTGTTTTTTCTATAGATTATATAGATCATGCAATATATATGCATATGCATATGTATGTGTATGTACTTGAGTGTACATACATGTACATGTGTACACATATATATGTAAATGCATGTGTATGTATGTGTATGTATGTGTATGTACATGTGTTTACATATATATGTGTATGTGTGTACATGTATTATATACATGTGTATGTGTGTATGCATGTATGTATGTATTATATATGTATGTGTATGTGTGTATGTATAATGCATATATGTGTATGTGTGTATGTATGTATGTATGTAGATATATGTACATGTACACATGTACATGTGTATGAATACATGTGTATGTATGTACTTGAGTATGTATGTATATGTACGTGTGCATGTACATATATACATATTTCATGTACATGTGTATGTATGTATGTATATATACATACATACATATGTATGTATGTACATGTACATACACACATACACATATATGCATACATACACATATATACATGTATATACATACACACACAGACATATATATGTACATACATGTATATATACATACACATGTACACATGCACATGCACACACACACACACACACACACACACACACACACACACACACATATATGTACACATGTATTGAAAGTCTCTTTGGAGTTGTCAAATTTCTTATGTTATCTTTAGTTTTTACAGAAGGTGAACTATTGAACATAAAGATAGATATTTAAAGTTTGAACTGTCTCATTAGATATATTTTAAGTTAAAAATGTTTTAGTTTTGAAACTTGTTCAAATTTTGTAATTTAAATATATATATTTTTTAGTTTTGAAAATTTAAATTTAAATTTGTTTAACATCATGTATATTTTGTTTTAATGATATGCAGACCTCTAGATTTACATTATACAAATATATATAGCGTGGCCGATGAGGGATCTCATCATTCCCCTCATTCTGAGCAAGATGCTCAAGCTAGAACAAATTTATATCAGGATAGTATTGCTAGATTAGACAATGCTCTAAAATGTTTAGAGAAAACAATTCACAACTCCTCCAACTTGGATAATCGAGATGAATAATTAAACAAACATGCAATATATGGTGTGTGTGCGAGTTTTCAATTTTTAGGGTGATCTTGGTTTTCTTCCTGAATTTGTTGCCCTCTCTGGTGATACTCTCCCTCTCAATCCTAGAGAGGAAGAACAATCTTCTACATCCACCTCGTCAAGTCGAAAAGGTAGTTAGTTTGATAATATACAAAAGCATCAACATAAGCCACTAAACACAAAATTTAACACTCCTTATCATTTCTATGAAATCAATTTCATATTGACGCTAATCAAACTATATGAAATTGATATAATACCGATTATTCATATATTTTACTTGTTCAAAATTCAAGTTTTTAGGTTCTTAATCAAAATACAAAAGCAAAATAACATAGTCTAGAGGGTTCCAAAAACGAGTTGTAACATCTTAGGTCGACCCCTTGATAGGTTTGACTTATGATCAAGGAAATGATCTAGGACAATAATCTTTAGACATTTATATGCTCTAGGATGATGCAATGTAGAATTAGATTATTTTTGGGTGCTCTAATTATTCCTTTCTTAGATGAGAATGATTTTCAAATGATTACTTGGTTATTCCTTAATGTTAAAATGAGTGCAATTGAATGCCTTTAAATATATTTACATAGAAATATTTCTTGTAAACATATGTTTAGTCAACTTATAATAGTTAGTGAAATAGGCAATACCTAACTAAATTTGAATTTGAATTTAAAAGTTTCAAGAGTTAGATCTATAGATGTAAGATTGTTTCTATATTTGCAAAATTAGCCTCGAAAAAAAGATGCTAAAAAATAAAATTGAAATGAAATATTTGAAAACACATACATATAAACATAATAAATAAATAATTGAGGTAAATGTATTAATATATATGTGTATATATATGAGAATATATGTAAATAAGAACAAATAATAATATGAGAAATGAACCCAACTTTACACAAGACTAGGGACCAATAGTTGTGCAAGCTAATTTTGTGAGTGTGTAGCAGCTGCATGGAATATTGTAGGACCTCCAAAAAAAATTTAAATGTGAATTGACCTCTTCTCTATCTACAACTAAGGTTTGAAAGTGTGACTCATCACATAACTTGCCATATCAACACATCTAGTGAGAAGCGTCCTAAAATTGAATTTTTAAAGATTCAACCGAAACTTAATCATGGTATCCCTTGTAGTTGAACAAAAAATATAATTTGTTGTTAGAACAATATCACATTCTTAATTAAAATATGACTTATATGCAACCTAAATGAATATCTTTTAGTAACCATAAATCTTGTTATCTCTAATCTTTATGTCCAACATAAATGGACCAATAGTTGAACACAAAAAACTATTTGTTGATATAAAAAACAACACATTATTATTTAAAATACAACTTATATTCACGCATTGACTCTTTTTCTCTTTTTGCATTATCCTAATGATAGATCATGGAGTTTGTTCTGAAACATCGATGCTAAAAATCACACACAGTTTTAAGCCAAAAATCTCAACATTTACATTATCATGGATTGTGAAAACTACATGCTATTAACTTATATTCAACTTTAAATGATCATAAAGCTTTGTGACAATACTTCACATTTGATGAGAAAATACAAAGTATTTATTGTGCTCATTTTTTTAATATTTGTGATAGGACAAACTATTAATATGAAGTGCTCCAATACATATACATTGTCACCCCAATAATTGTACACATAAGAATAATATTTTTTCACTATGACAATTGAGCACCTTATTTTATAAATGACACACTTATAGTGGATAGTTATAATATTTTATACGAGACAAAAAATATTGTTAATGAATGTATTTTTTTATATAGCATTAAATTTTCATGTATTCAATATAAATCCATCTTGACCAATATTTGATTTTTTTTTATTCACATATAAACTAATTATTGAAAAATACCTAAATCTTTTAACCATATATACTATACCAATTGAACCCCATCCTACTATTGAACCCTCCCCTAGAACTAACCTATATACCCTTAAATAATTATTATATTAAATCACTCTATCAAAACTGACATAATATCTAAATGCAAATTAGAATGAGTGTAGATTTCACCATTACAAATATATAGTTAAAAATGTAGCCCTCGACGGTGGCATAATATCTTTTCAGAAGTGTGGTCGGTTTTAGGGCACCATCTTCTTTAAATTAAACAACGCCGCCTTACCTGATATTTATTTTGCATTTTTTTGTAATTACAATTCTGCATTTTTGCAATTACAACGCCGCCTTAATTTGTATTTAGCATTTTTTGCTAGCATTAACTAAACAAGGAGATAGATATATTTGTGATAATAAGGAGGCGTGCGAGAAGACGTGCTGCAGCTTTTTGCCCCTCTGGATGTTTTGAAGGACCTGTCTTTTTAACCTTTCTGTGCTCTCAAAGTGATAACGCATCGTTCCTGCAGCATAGTTGTGCCGCATATTGGATTATATTCAGGTATGTATTTCATCAGTTATGTTGAATAAAATGAAAAAAGTTAGTAGTTTTAGGGATAGGGGTGTTCCTGTTTGGAGGCAGGATAAATGAATTATTCTTTTAATTTGATTTTATCAACAGGGGAGATTTGAATTATGTTGCTAATCGAAAATGTAACGAGAAATGTCAAAGAAATTGTTTGTGTAGTTGATCTGATGATGTTCTGCGTCTTGATTCTTAGAGTGTGATCCGGTAGGGTTTCTAAGGCATTATTTGCTTTATTTATTTGGGTCGATGGAAATCTGATCTTCTTAGTGCTGCAAGAAAAAAACGGTGGCAATTTCGATCTGGGTAGGTGATCTCTTTAAGGGATACTTTGGGACTTTCGCCTGCTAGGAGTTTTATCTGGGTTAATGAATTGTTTTTTCGGTGAAAGAAGTTTTTTTTTTTTTTTTGTCAGTTTGACTTTTCATGCGGGTTAACTTTATTTTGGAAAATTTTGGGATAGTAGGGCTGATTAAATGTTCATAAATATTTACCGTTATAACCAAGTGAAATCTTTAAACAAGAATATCAAACAAGACTTGAGGAGTTTGTTTAGAACCATTCACATTATTCTAAACAAGCAAATCACACTTTGACAGGTTCCACGGAACATTTGGTTTGGTATTGGTTTCTCTTGTACAGACTATTGTGGAATTACTATGGGAAAGAAGAAAGGCGGAGATGATACAGGTCCTGGGGCAGCCTCTGGAAAAGTAAAATCCAAAGATAACAAGGAAGCACCCAAGAAAGAAAAAATGTCAGTGTCTGCAATGTTGGCAAGCATGGACAGCAAAAAATCTGAGAAGCCCAAGTCTTCAACTGCTTCCAAACCCAAGAACAAGACTAAATCTGATTACACTGATGGTTTGGATTTGCCCCCTTCAGATGATGAAGATTCTGAGGGGGAAGAGGGTTATAAACCCAGGAGAGGTGGGGTTGATGGAAATGATGGTAAGCCTCTGGAGATTTCTGTTACGGATAAGGAACTGAAGAAGCGAGAAAAGAAGGATCAGTTGGTTGCTCATGCTGTTGAGGTTGCTAAACATGAGGCCTTGAAGGATGACAGGGATGCATTTACTGTTGTTATTGGAAGCCGTACTGCTGTTCTAGAAGGGGATGCTGATGCTGATGCCAATGTTAAAGATATCACCATCGATAGCTTCTCAGTATCTGCCCGAGGTAAGGAGCTTCTAAAGAATGCTTCTGTTAAAATTTCTCACGGAAAGCGTTATGGGCTTGTTGGACCAAATGGGAAGGGGAAGTCTACTCTGTTAAAGCTCTTAGCATGGAGGAAGATCCCTGTGCCCAAAAATATTGATGTACTACTAGTTGAGCAAGAGGTTGTAGGCGATGATAGATCTGCCTTGGAGGCTGTAGTTTCTGCAAATGAGGAATTGGTGGAACTGCGACAACAGGTTCAGGTGTTGCAAAATCTGTCTTTGGAAGATGGGGCAGATGATGAAAACGACAGTGGTGAAAAGCTGGCAGAGTTGTATGAAAGATTACAAGTGATTGGATCTGATGCAGCAGAGGCACAGGCATCAAAGATCCTGGCTGGTTTAGGGTTCACAAAAGATATGCAGGTCCGTCCTACTAAATCTTTCAGTGGAGGTTGGCGAATGAGAATCTCTTTGGCAAGAGCTCTTTTTGTTCAGCCTACCCTTCTTTTACTTGATGAACCTACCAACCATTTGGATCTTAGAGCTGTTTTATGGCTAGAAGAATATTTGGGTAGGTGGAAGAAGACACTTGTTGTTGTGTCTCATGATCGTGACTTCTTGAACTCTGTCTGTACTGATATCATTCATCTGCATGATGAAAAACTTCATTTTTACAGAGGGAATTTTGATGCTTTTGAGACTGGATATGAGCAAAAACGTAAGGAAACCAATAAGAAATTTGAGATATATGAGAAACAAATAAAAGCTGCAAAGCGAAGTGGAAGTAGGACTCAACAAGAGAAAGTCAAGGACCGTGCAAAATTTAATGCAAACAAGGAGGCAGCAAAGAGCAAGGGGAAGGGAAAGACTGCAGATGAAGATGAACAACCTGCAGAGGCCCCAAGAAGATGGAGAGATTACAGTGTGGAGTTCCACTTTCCAGAACCTACAGAACTCACTCCACCTCTTCTCCAACTTATTGAAGTTAGTTTCAGCTATCCTGGAAGAGAGGACTTTCGACTTAGTGATGTTGATGTGGGTATTGACATGGGAACACGTGTGGCAATTATAGGGCCCAATGGAGCAGGGAAGTCTACTTTACTCAATCTCCTTGCTGGTGATTTGCAACCTTCAGAAGGAGAGGTAAGGAGGAGTCAGAAACTGAGGATTGGTAGGTATTCTCAACATTTTGTTGACCTGTTGACTATGGAGGAAACTGCTGTTCAGTATCTTCTTAGGCTGCATCCAGATCAAGAGGGTTTTAGCAAACAGGAGGCAGTGCGTGCAAAACTTGGAAAGTTTGGACTGCCCAGCCATAATCATCTCACACCAATTGCCAAGCTTTCAGGAGGTCAGAAGTCACGTGTTGTTTTTACTTCAATTTCAATGTCTAAGCCCCATATTCTCCTGCTTGATGAACCCACAAATCACTTAGACATGCAGAGCATTGATGCATTGGGAGATGCACTAGAAGAGTTTACTGGTGGAGTTGTGCTGGTCAGTCATGATTCTAGGCTTATCTCTCGAGTTTGTGAAGACGAAGAAAAGAGTCAAATCTGGGTTGTGGAAAATGGAACAGTAAGGACATTTCCTGGAACTTTTGAAGAATACAAGGAAGAGCTTCAGAAAGAGATCAAAGCAGAGGTTGATGAGTGATACACACATGAAAAGAAATATCAAGTTTTCAATTGTGTTACTACAATTTTTGTCTTATATATTACGTTTTTTCTTCTATGTTTCTTTGATGGTGCTTGAAGATGCATCTTTGAATTTAATTTATCCTTCATGTCGATGACTATAAGAGTGCTTATCTGATTATTACCATTCAACATCACTCAGTGCTTGTTTCTTTCACAAGTAAAGTTTTGAATCAGAGTGCTATTCTTGAATATTTTCATTTGTGTTTTCCAAGAACCTGATAAAGCATTTTAGAGAGTAACACGCTTCATTTCATTGAAGACTTAGCTTCAAGTCAGCTATTCCTTATTCTTTTGCCGATTGCTGTGCTGCAATCTTGGTATACAATACTTTCATGAATGTGTAAATACTTGTAATTTTTTGCATAGTCAATTTACGAAGAAACATTTTCGATGTTATCCAATTCACTCAGGTTTCCATGAAATTGGTATTGTGCTCAAGAAGAGAAAACCTTGTCATCTTTTGGATGCTAAACATGAAAATAGGAAGAGTCAAGGTCTTTATGGGTATTTTTAGGGTCACTGTTCTTAAAGATGGAACTCCTCAGCTAAGCATTCCCAGCTTATGGTGGTACTACGATCTGTATGTGGAATGCCCATGTTACTTGTAAGAAAATACTTAACAAGTAAAATTTTGCTGAAAGAGAAGATTGTAAATTTGTAATACTCTTTGTTTTATCTGCAATAAAAGTATAATCATAATGGTGTGAACATCTCTTGTTTTTGTTGGATTTGTGTCAAATTACCTGAAGCTTTACCACAAACAGATTTTTTTTGGATTTGTGTCAAATTACCTGAAGCTTTACCACAAACAGATTTTTTAAAGTACATTGTAAAAGCACTGACAATGCTAGAATAGATTAGGACCTCGAGCACTTCAGGGACTAGTCAAAGTGCTTATCTACATGTACTTTTTGGTCAAGTCCATCACGTAAGTGGCATGGCAATACAAAGAACTAATTCAATTCAAATTGTAAATGAGATCTATCTATCAATGTGATACCACTATTGGAGAATTGTATTAAGATGCCATGAAAACACTAATAAGTAATAAGGTGAAAGTTTGGAACCACCTTAAAATCTTTCTTAGGCATTATGCTAGTTGTTACTGAGAAGATATCTTTAATCTATTTACTTTTACTCTACAGCATTAACTTCGTTCTTATTACTTATATTTAAGCCTCTTTGCAAAACTCCTCTCAGTTACCTCCATCATGGTGTCTCTCTATGACTAGCTGCAAAGGGAAATGGCCCATAGAAAAACTTATTTAAGTTGAAGAAACATTTCCAGGAATTCTACATGAATATAAATACAACATTATCCTAATAATCAGAGATGCTATGATATGGAAGATATAATAGCTACAATATTGGACAAAGAGGATTTTACTATTCCAAAGCTTGAATATAACAAAAACAATAAGCATTGCAGTTAAGTGCTACTGAAAGTTTCAACTAAATTGTAGTATAAAATTATCTATACTATATAGTTTAAATCTGATATAAGTGTTTTGTGTTTCTGAGCATTGTAAAAGAAATGGGGAAGGAGCCACTAATGCACATATTGTTCTTTGTGAGCCAATAGGCTATATTTAGTGTGAGATTTCAGCTGGCAAATTGTCTCATGCTGTTAAGCAATTTTTAGATAGCTGGAAAACATCTTTCAGACTGGAAAGTTGTTTGCTGTTACCTGGTCCACCAAACAATATTGTTCTTTGTTAGCCGATAGGCTATATTTAGTGTGAGATTTCAGCTGGCAAATTGTGTCATGCTGTTAAGCAAATTTTAGATAGCTGGAAAACATCTTTTAGACTGGAAAGCTGTTTGTTGTTGTCTTGTCCACCAATGTCATCACACCATCATATCATAATCCAATGGCCTTTCAATTCATTCATGTGTTGCGAGCATCCTCAAATTTTAATGTAGGTATAAATTTGATAGCTCGTATCAAATATCAGATATGGTTTGATTTGCTGCAATACATCCTTAGCTTTTGAAATCTGACAGCTTGTATCAAGTAGGATATGGTTTGATGTGGTTTGATTTGCTTTTAATGCTTTTTTGGCAGCTGGCAAATGCTTTTATACATTTTTTCTGTAGATCACCATCCAGGCTGTGTATAAATACAATGAGTATTGTAAACAAAAATTGAAAACAGTTGCAGCAGATGGTTCTACAGACAGCAATTTGAAGAATATGGGCAGATTGAAGAGAAATATTAACTGTATGTTTACTGTTTTCCTGTTTACTTGATGTTCTTGAGTGATCCCGTCTTCTGGTAGACCTTCTTACCTTTGGAGTTGAGGGAGGAGTGGTCCATATCCCCTCCCATGGCATTGGCGACCTGCGCAATGAGCTGAAGCGACCTGCTCTTGTCTTTACCTGCTATATGAAGAATATTGTTCTCCTTTTGTTATCTATGAGAAGTAAATAGTCAAAACACATCCTGAAGACCCAGATTTGTTAGGGATTGAGTTACTTTGATGTGATTGGCCTGTAGGCTGAGCATGTCAAGGACAAAGATGTAAAGAGGTGGGAGCCTTCAATATATCTGCAGAGTTCCTGAACATTGCCTTGGTGTCTTTCATAGATTTGCCAGTAGGCTGTTGAAGCTACTTCTCTTCCTACTCTGGCATGTTCAGCAGCGTGTCTGTTTCTCTTACCAAATTGCTTATGATAGTTTTGCATTTGAAGTGAGGAGGGTACTTGATTGTTGTGTCCTACCACAATAATATCATATATGAAAACAGCGATACATAAAATCACAGAACCAATGCCTAAATTTAATAGATACCAACAGAATTGTTTTAGAATGAAATAAACCACAGCAAAAAATGATCTCGCTGTGTACAGATTCCAAAAAAAACTGAGTGAAACCATGGCAAGTGACTTGCCTTAAGATTCTGCACAAATTATGTCGTGCTGTCAATGATGCTGATGAGAAAAAATGGGCAGAATTTGCAGAAAAGAATATTATGAAACTCTACCAAAACCAATCTCCCTACAGCTGCCACTTCAATCTATTCACAATAAACGAAAAATAAATCTAAAAATATCAGAGTTTAGGAGCTATTAGATTCTTGAGCTTGAGACAAGATTTTGCAGCCTCTTAAATGAAAATATTGGTTGCAAGTTAAAATTTGTTTTCAGATGTGAGGTGAGGAATGTTTCAGCTGCCTACCGTAAGTGACATAGACGCCTGTGGAAGCAGGAAATAAGTGTGCCTCTACATGGTAGAGCAATGGTCGAGTTTTACACTGGTTATTGTGTGGATCTCTATCACTAGCAGAATGTGTGGAAACCTTTTCTAGATAGATTGTCGAGGAAACTTAAGAAGAAGAGGCAGCTCTAGCCTCATGCAGACATTAAACCTGGCTACAAATGCATGGCAGCCCCAGACATGTGTGTAAGATTGGCCCTGCCAACACTCCTACCAAAGGTTGGACTTAAATATAAATGTTTGAAACTCACTCTAGAATTAAACTCAACAAAATTCCAGGTTTGTTGTTGAGTGGGTTTGCATTGCACTTTACATTTTTTCTTCTTCAAATATGCTGGCTTTGTTTTTGTTTTTTTGTTAAATCTTTTTTTGCTTGGAAAAATGTTGTGTTTCATGGTTTTGAAAGGTTTTGAGTAGATCAGATTAAATGTGGGGTAAAGATCGACCATTTCCTGTGGTTAAACGCATGTAAGTTGTACAATATTGTTATTAAGGTGGTTTTGGCCCCTTTGGGTTTTAGTGTGGTTTAAGAGGGATCAAAGCTTAGGGTTTAAATGGCATTTAAAATCTGAGCATATCTTCTTCTTCAGTTTATTTGGTGGAAATACATATGTTTGTGGTTTTAGAACAAAAAATAGCGTGCATTTGGGTGTGAGCTTTTAAAGCTGTTTGGTTTCTTCTTTTAAGTTAACCTATTGGTTTTATTTAGGGTTTAGAACAAAGTAGCCGGATATGCCCCTGCCCCTCCCCAGGCGCATGTATCCTCATATCTGATACTGATACAGAAACAATACATCACAAATACATATTGGATACCATACCCACATGTGCCCAAAAAACTCTGATTATTCAGCCGTGCCGGATACTGTGTGATTTGATTTTCAAAAAAATTGACGTGAATCCTCCTAAACTCAATCTTAAAAAACTTCAATTGTGCAATATTTTTTTGTTTTGTATAAACAAAACTTACATCAAATGAGGGAGACAAATGAAACATTATTCTATTTCAGCAAACCATTTTTTTGGGTCTTCTTGCATTGTAACTCTCCTATTTTTTTGGTGTCTTAATTTTTATAGATTTAAGTTAATTGTTCATAATTTTATATTTATATTATGTTGTTTAAATGTTAAATATTTTTAAAAAATTAAAATTTATTCTTTAAATATAAATAAAGTTTATTCGATAATAAAGATTTCTCGGTGACTCGTGGGAAAAATGCTGCGCTCGGCTGTGTTGGGTCCCTGCTAGGGCAGCGATGCCCTAGCTTCTTTGTGCTCCTGTGGCTGCGTTATGCTCTCTTTTGCGTGCTGCTCTCTGTTGCGTTCTGCTCTTTTCTGCGTTGGCTTTTCTTTTCCTTCTCTCTGCTTCGTTGGTTTTGCTGCGTCCTCCTTCCTGCGTCCGTGTGTGGTGGGGGTGTTCAGGAGTTTTTGGAGGTGTTTTCCAGGGGGATTTCTCTGGTGCGTGGGGTCTGCTGTGTGTGGTTTGTGGTGTGGGGTCTGCTACGGGGTTTTTGAGGTGTGGGGTCTACTGCGCGTGGATTGTGGTGTGGGGTCTGGTGGATTTTGTTTGGGCTTGGAGTGCCAGGCGTGGAAAGATGGCCAATGTCTCCAAGAGCTTGGCGATTCCGGGTGGGTCGCCACCTCTGGGCTCCGCTAAGGACATGCATGCTTCGATGATGAATAACTCTTTTGTGGGTGAGAGCTCCAAACTCAAGAAAGTGAATGGTTGTTTGCCGCGGAGTCACGCTCGTTCGGTTTTGGTTATCTCTCCAGAATCGGTGCATGAGGACTTTGCTTATTGGACTCAACACGTTTTGATTTGTAAGTTTTTGGGTATTCGTGCCCCCCTCTCGGCTTTGGAGTCCTGGATGCGCCGTTCCTGGCAGGTTGAAGGTGACTTTGATATTTTGGTGGCAGGGAACGGGTTATTTATGGTTGATTTTTCCTGCATTTCAGATTGCAATCGTGTTTTTGAGGGGGGGGCGTATTTTTATAATCATGTGGGTTTATTCATGAAACCCTGGCATGGGGGTTTGAATGCGGCTGAGGATCTGCCTTCCCGAGTTCCTGTATGGGTTCGTCTGCCATGGCTTCCTTTGGAGTTCTGGAGAGAAGATATTCTGCAACAGATAGCGGCCTTGTTGGGGAAGCCGGCTGCCATTGCTCAAAATACTTTGAATAAAAAGGTATTTTCTTACGCTCACATTTGTATTGAAATTGATTTGAATAATCCATTGCCGGATTCTCTAGAGATTTGTATTGGCTCTGCCTCGTGGATTCAACAGTTAGATTATGAGTCCCTTCCTTTCCGTTGTCGGTTTTGTCATGAGTATGGACACCTCCAGCGTCAGTGTCCTCGAACATCCAGATCGGCTGGGGTTCCTTCTTCTCCATCATCGGGGCCTTCGGTGGAGAAGGCAGATAAAAGCAAGGTGTCTATGGCCGAAGGGGGGAAGGCTGAGAGTGGGCCTGATAAGGATGGCTTCATTACTGCTAAACCGAAAGCTAAGGGGAGAGGTCAGAAGCGACCCTATAAGGATAAGCAGAGTGATCAGGGATTCAATCGCTTTGAGGTTTTGGACAATCGGGCCTTGGAGGAGGGGATTCCTGTTGAGAACTTGTCTGGGGATTCTGGTATGGTTACAGGGCTGGATCAAGCACTTGTTGTTAGGGACACTTCTCTTCCTTTGGTGCAGGGAGGGTCTGAGCCTACTGTCACTCCGGCTGGTGTAAATGATGATATTATTTTAGCGGACTTAGCTAAGGAGGCGTTGTCTTCAGGAAAAGGTCGGGGTTCTGCTTCTTATCTTGGAGTGCTCCAACGCCCTCTTAAGAAGGGGAATTTTGATAAGTCTCCTAAAGTTGGTCGCAAGAAGGATGTGGACAAGATTAAATCTACTAGGGAGTTGTTGGTGGAATCGGGCTCTGCTAAGCCCTTGGATGCCCACTTTGCTCAGCCTTCCCCATGATTATTCTTTCTTGGAATGCAAGGGGGCTGAATAGCGCCTCCTGTCAAAAAGCTATTCAGGATTTGATTGGGGTTCATTCTCCAGATATTTTTTGTGTGCAGGAGACTAAGCTTCAGGTGGACTGCATGCTTCAGTATGCTCCTCGTATTTGGTTTTCTGGTCAGTGTCAGTGTATTGGCTCTAGAGGAAATTCTGGAGGGTTGGCTCTTTTTTGGGATTCTCGTAAGGTTGTTCCTCGCTGGTGGATTTCTAGCCACTCCTCTATCTCAATGGTGGCTTCGGTTTTGGACTCTGGTGAGACTATTTTGATTAGCAATGTGTATGCTCCGATGGACATCCGTGGTAAAAGCCAGCTGTGGGCCCATATCACGTTTGTTAGATCTTGTGCTCCTCATTTGCCATGGATCTTAGCTGGTGACTTCAATTCTATCTTGTGCCTGGAAGAGAAAAGAGGTGGATTGCCGAGATTGGGTCCGGCTTCAGATTTGTTCCGGGCTAGTGTGGCTTCTCTTGCCCTTGTTGATGTCAAACCTTCTAATGGTTTATTTACTTGGAATAATAGGCGGAGTGGGTCGGAGGCGATTTCTGAGGGGTTGGACAGGTTTTTTGTTTCTAGTTTTTGGGTTGGGGGCAGTGTGGTTATTTGCTCTGAGATTCTGGATTGGTGTGGCTCTGATCATTGGCCAATTAAGTTTTTAGCTTCTCCTTTCCCTAATCCAAAGAATCCTCCTTTCAAATTTCAGCTTATGTGGCTTCGTGACTCTTCTTTATATAATCTTGTTGCTCAGTGGTGGCAGGATGGAGCCCCTGCATATGGTACTGCTATGTATTCTTTTGTTAAGAAGCTACAATGTGTTAAGTTTCATCTTAAGAGATGGAATAGGCTATGTTTTGGCAATTTTTGTGCTAAGAAAAGGGAAGTGCAGGACCGTCTTGCTGTCATTACTCGCCAGATTGGGGATCTTGGTTTTTCAGAAGCTCTTGGGCATGCTGAATCCCAGGCTTTTAAAGCTGTTGAAGAATGGGAGCTTCGTGAGGAGATTTTTTGGAAACAGAAGGCTCGGATTGACTGACTTCAAGAGGGCGACAAAAATACTGCCTTCTTTCATCACTCTGTGCAGGCTCGTCGGAATAAGTGTTATATCTCTTCTCTCGTCAACTCTGAAGGATTAGTTTTATCCTCGCAACAGGCTTTATCCAGAGAAGCGCGTATGTTCTTCTCTGCTTTGTTTACTGAAGATTCTCTCCCTGCTGAGGTTGAGGAGAATAGGATTCTTAATTGTATTCCTTCTTTGATCTCTGAGGAGCTGAATGCTTCTCTCATGCGCCCGATTACTTTGTCTGAAGTGGAAGAGATTGTGTTTAGGATGAATAAGGGGAAGGCTCCTGGCCCTGATGGGTTCCTAGTTGAATTTTTCCAGGAGTTTTGGGAAATTGTGAAGCTGGATTTGTTGGAGGTTGTCTGTGAATCTTTTCATAACAAGCAGATGCTTCGGGCCCTGAATGCTACTTTTTTAGCCCTCATTCCTAAGAAGGAGGGTGCTGATAGGTTTGAGCTTTTTCGACCTATTGCACTCTGCAATGTGGTGTATAAGATTATTACGAAGCTGATTGTTGAGCGGCTTAAACCTTGCTTGCCTGTTGTTATTTCAGAAGAGCAAGGAGGTTTTGTGGCTGGTCGTCAAATTTTGGACGGGGTGGTAATTGCCTCAGAGGTTATTCATTCCATGGCGATCTCCAAGGATAAGTCTATGTTCATCAAGCTGGAAATGGCAAAAGCGTATGATAGAGTTAAATGGAGTTTCCTTCAGAAAATCTTGTTGGCCTTTGGGTTTTCTTCTGAGTGGGTGAGTTGGACTATGAGCTGTGTGACTTCCTCCTCATTTTCTGTCATTGTGAATGGTGAACCTTCAGAGCTATTTGGTGCTACCAGGGGCCTTCGTCAGGGGGACCCACTCTCTCCCTATCTGTTTATTATTATGGCGGAGGGGTTGGGTCGCTTTCTTAAATCTCAGGTCTCTCTTGGTGTGATTCATGGTTGGCAGTGGGGGTTGGGTCTGCCTACTCTATCTCACCTCCAGTTTGTGGATGACACATCTCTTATGGGGTTGGCTCGTCTTCGTGAAGCTGAATCCTTTAGGCAAGCTTTGGACATCTACCTCGCTGCTTCAAGTCAGAAAGTTAATGAACAGAAGTCTTCTATTTTTTTCTTCAATACTCCTTTGGCTATTCAGAGGAGGATTGCTGCTATTTTGAGGTTTCAAATTGGATCTCTCCCCTTTGTCTATCTGGGGATTCCTCTTGCCGTTGGTCGTCAACCTAGATCTTCTTGGCAGATGTTGCTTGACAAGTTGAGGAAGAAGGTAACTCATTGGACTCATCGGTGGTTGTCTACTGCTGCTAGAGTTACCCTCCTTCAGTCTGTTATCCAGGCCCTTCCCATCTATAGATGTTTTGTTCAATCGGCCCCTATGTATTTCCTTCGATAATTTGATGCTCTCTCTCGGCAATTCTTTTGGAGTGGCAATTTGATGACCTCTAAGTGGAGCCTTGTTAAATGGGATTATGTGTGTAGACCTAAGCAGGAGGGTGGTCTCGGTTTACGCTCTTCTATTTTGAATGGGCAAGTTCTTGCGGCGAAGCTTTACTGGCGCTGGTGTACTAATCAACACCAGTTGTGGGCCCGTGTTCTTAACCATAAGTATCTTCGTGGTGTTGCTTCTCATGAGGTTCCTCGCTATCCTCTAGAGGGAAGTGGTTCTATGATTTGGGCTACTTTGAAAGTGGGAGCCCAGTTGATTAAGCGTGCGCTTTTTTGGATCTGTCATTCGGGATCACAGGCTCTTTTCTGGTGGGATTCTTGGGATGGTCACCCACCTATTCTTTCTGCTCTTCCTCATCTTCAACCCCTCTGTGATGTTTTTACTGCTGCTGGTTGGGACACCGTTGAACATTATAAGATGGCTGAGCATTGTGGCTCTGTTGTTTCTTTCCGCTGGAAGCACCTTTCTGAGTGGCCTCCTGGGGGCTCTGAGGAGGATAGGTGGGAGCTTGCTCAACTTTTGGCTTCCCGGGCTTGTAATTCGTTGAGGGGACTTGATATTTTAGCTTGGGATGGTCCTGATATGTCTGGAAAGTACTCTGTCTCTACTAGCTATAAGCAATTGGGTCGACAGTTGTTTGGGGAGATTCAGGTCCCTTGGTGGAAGCATGTTTGGCATAAGTTGTCTTGGCCCAAGTGCAATTTCTTCATGTGGTTGGTGGCTCAAAACCAATGTCTTACTTGGGATAATTTATCCAAATGGGGTTTCTAGGGTCCCTCTTTTTGTGTGTTGTGTCGCCAAGCTGAGGAGTGTGCTTCTCATCTCTTCTTCCAATGTTCCTATGCTCGGGAGATTTGACATTTTTGGTGGCGGGTGTGGAATTTGCCCTATAGACATGTTTCTTCTTTGGCTGAGTTTGTGGATCAGGGGAGTAGGGCCCTTGTTTCTACTTCCTTTCTTCAAGCGGCTTGGGCGATTGGCCCTTCCTTCATCATTTGGAATCTTTGGTTGGAGAGGAATCGTCGGATTTTTCAGGATATGCTGATGGGGGCCCCTCGCTTGTGGTGGAAAATTTTGCATTCTTTGGGATAAACGATCGCGGCTAAGTGTGATCTGTCTGATTCGATTGCCCCTTCTGATGTTGGTTGTTTCAACCGGCTTCATTTGCCTCCTTCGCATCAGCAGCTTAGGCGCAACAGGTGTAGGCATCCTTCTCCGAAGGTGAATAGGGAAGGAAGATGGTCTCCTCCTCCTCAAGGCATCCTTAAAATTAACACGGATGGCTCTTCTCGTGGAAACCCTGGTCATGCTGAAATTGGTGGGGTTGGTCGGGATAGTTCTGGGGATGTTCAATTTATTTTCTCTATCTATAAGGGTCTTCATACTAATAATCTTATGGAGGCTCAAGCAATTTTACTCGCTGTGGAGCATGGCAGTCGGTTGGGGTGGCGCAGGATTATATGTGAGTCTGATTCCCAGGTTGTGGTGAACTTGCTGAACAAGGGGAGATTAGAGGATGTTAGCTGGCACCTGGCCTTGATTATTGAACAAATTCTCAATCTTTGTGTTTCTCTTGAGTTTGTTACTTTCACTCATATTCCTAGGGAGTGGAATGGTGTTGCTGATTGTTTGGCTAAATGGGCTTCTGATCATATTCATGATTGGAATTTGGTTGATCGGGGTCAATTACCCCCTGATTTGTCTCAATAGGTGGACTAGTTGGTGGAGCTTGATAAGGCTATGTAATGACTTTGCTCTGTAATTCTCTCTTGTTTTAATAAATTTTTACCCCTCTTTTATTAAATAAAGTTTATTCATATCTATTTAATTATTTATTCTTTACTAAATTATTAATATTTAAATTTTAATATTATTGTAATTTACATTTACTTATATGCTTTTAAAGTAATGAAAATCTCCTCTAATAACTTAGAAAATTGTGTTAAATATATGTGTCTTTTATGAATGTCATATCTAGCCGTATCTCTATCCAATACCGTATCCATATTTGTTTCTATATCCATGTCCATGCAACTTTGGTTTAGAAACACACAGGGCTGTTAGATCTCTTTGGCTCTTTGTTGACGAAAAACATTTTGTTTCTTATGTATGTATTTATATTTAAAAGTTAAAATATTGATGATCATGTTGTAATAGAGTGATTAGTGGTGTTGGTTCACAGAATATGGATTTTGAAAGGTGTGCCATTTTTAGATATTATGATTGTTTCTTGATTTAGTTGTTGTGATGAGCTTGTTATCTCTTGGGGATTTGAACCCAGGCCTCTGCTTTTCCCATTTGAGTTCATCCCATTTGGGTTTAGAGAGTGAATATTATTTTGGATGACATCCAGACTAGGATTCCCTTTGCCTTTGGACTGTGTTTTTTAAATGGGTAATTTGAAATTTGACGGCCATACTAAGTTTCTATAGAAAGAATTGAAGAGGGACTTGATACATGTTTTTTCAGTGCATTAGTTTTATGAAGTACAAAATAGTATTGAAAGGCTTCCACAAGACGAGTATTTACAACTTGTCTAGGGGAGAGGACCCAGTAGTTGTGCACCCTAACTTCATGCTTCTAATTATCCTACATGGAAATTTCAAATCACTCCCAATTTTTTACAGCAGCTTACTTGGCAAGTCCCCTGCTTATAACTAAGGTTTCAAGGCCACATCATCAAATATGATGCCATATCAACATGCTTTTTGTCAAGGTGTCCAAAAAGGCCCAAAAAAAAAGTGAGACCAATACTTGTGAATTCACAGCATGTTTTATTGAGTGCTGATGTGGAATCACATGATTGGTTGTTTTTTAGATCAAAGGAATACATTTTGTTTAATTATGGGTAGTCATCATCAACACTAACAACTTTAAAGTCACAACTATTGGTCCAATATTGATAAAAACATTGGACATTATATAAACAACTACTATCACAACTATTGAAACATGCTCAGGTACTGGGTCCTCTCCCCTAGTAAGGAATAATATGTTGTACTTATTAAAAAAGTTGGTTTCGTTTTTGACATATTTGATATTTAAGAAATAAAATATGTCAATTATTGCATTTTTATGGAATTCAGAGGCATATAGTTCTTATTACTTGAATACGAATACATATTGTGTTAAATAGGTTTGATATGGATAAATCTTAATTTTTCGTGCGCTCATTTTCTCCCATTTGATCATTATGGGATGTGTAAGGGAGTAATTGACAAACTAGGCAATTTCAGATGCCAAGGCAATTTCAGATGCCATGTCATTTTCGATTTTTAATTGCCATAAAAGTATTTTGATCCATAATTTGAAATTGTGCTAATGCTTTCTAGGACTTAAATTTTATTATCAGCTATTTCTTGGAGATCAACAACCAATCCACTCCATTCAACAATAGTAGTCATCATTTAATCTTACTCATGAGGACCTTGTGGATTTTCCCATACCTAGACAAATGGAAAATAATGCCTCATGTTCCCAATCATAAAATGACATAAATACAAGTTTTAATATATGTAGTGTGCTTAGGGTGTTCGAAAAGGTGTCTCAACCTTGTATTTTAATGTTGAGAAAACTAAAATGTAATTTTTGAATTATAGAGGTTGTTTTTGGCTTCAAAAATAATCAAAATAAGCATTGTAATATATATGACTTCGGGGAAAAAAGAATGAAAAATCATGTGCTGTGACAATGATAGTAAGTATTTTGATTCAATAAAGATGTGCTAAATAAAGAAACCACAATCAAGAAGATATGCTCTATTTTTTTTTTAATAGAGATTCAACTCTCCAACAATAGTCTGATGACTTGTCAAGATGCAGATTTAATGCCTTGCATACAACATTGATCTCATATTAAATGTGTGCTCCCTATGAGATTATGAATCTACTTCAATCTTAAATTGGAGTTTTAAATAAAAATATATATGGTTAGAAAATTTTAATTATGTTACACTCTCAGCTAAAATAAGCCTTTTCTTTTTACATTGAAACTAGAAACTGAAGTGATGCTCTGACAAATCTATCTATACATGTGTAAAATGCAGATCTGTCATTCCGTGCCTTAAATCTAAATGCTTTCAGAATGCATGTTTTGTTGTTTTATTGTTATTTTAATAAAACATGTCGCCATCTTGAAGCTTTTGCAGACAAAAACCCCACTGCCCAATCCAGAGGGCAGTGATTATTTTCTCTAGGAGGAGCTCATCTCTCTGGACAATACTAACCATTCTTTTACTTATTGTCTAATGGACACCAACATCCCAAGATTGTACGGCTACAAGGCTACCTTTCAGGTCTCTAAAGCAAAGGAAGATGGCAATTATTTAGTGAAAATGGCATTTCAAGATCAATACTATCGCTGGTCATTCCAAAGAATTCAAAATTGATGGCTGCTGTTTACATATTTGTATATTTTTTTTTAGTTTTGTCTTACTTTGGGAAGCATTTACATTATTTTCCATACAACATTAAAATTATGATCATATCCTTAGAATTTTTAAAAATAACATTAATTTTTCTCTCTGTTGCATGGGGATACCTCTCCACCCCTCAAACCTCCATCTCCGCACCCTTACATTTCAGGGATGGTGGGAAGGTAGGAGATGTCCCCTGACCGTCCCCTCCAACAAGCAAATTTTGGAAACATTTTGGAATGCGCCCCCCTTTAAGGAACAATAGGAAATGATTACGGGATGCCTAGCCATCTTGGAGGCGATCGGGGATGTCTCAAATACCCCTTGACTATCTCAGGGACGGCCAAATGTCCCCTACAACAAAGCAATGTAATGTCCCTTTCTAGAACTTTTCTTATTTTTGCCTATAAACAATAATTCTAACTCAAAATGATAGTTGCATTATTTTTATAAACATGACTTTATCTAAAATTATGAATTTATTATAATATTCAGATTTATAACTTATGGCAAAATTCTGAAAATAGAATTTATCTTGATTTTCTGCTATAATTCTCCTTCCAATTTGCAGCCATTCTCCTTGAATGATTGTCCTAATATCTAGTCAAGTTATGGGTTTTTATCCAATAACTTGATAGAAGTTAAGGGTTTTTGTCCTTAAATCTCTCAATTTTTCTTGGAGATGTTTCATCCTCTTTGGCTGTAATATTTACTTGCAATAAGTCATAATATTCCTATTCAATGGATTGATGTCTTCTTCACATGAAATGATCTCCCATATATATCTTATTTTTTGAAAGAGTCACGGCCTTTCTCACCCAACCGCTACCCTTTGGTAAATTATAGTTTAATTTTAATTTGACTATGTTTATCTTAAATTGCTTGTATGACACTAGTGCCACTTTTATTAGCATTATATCATCAATGATAGTGTCGCCACTTTTCATTGATTTAGCAGCTGGCATGCTGCAATCTAGATTTGAATTTCAGCTGGGGCATGACAGTCCACCCTTCCCAAGATTGCTTGACCTCAAGCAATCACAAAGCTAGGATGCTCTTGGAGTTACTAGGATCCCTAATCAACCTTGTAGATTTGTAATCTCTAATCATTGATCCTCCTTATGATGTAATTAGCTTCTACTTCGATCCCCTGATAGGAATTGAAAACTTTTGCTCTAAGTGATGCTTCTTTCATTGTCTTGGTTATGTCTGACTTTGTACTACAATGATGTCTTTGGAGAGTTAGGATTAGTATACTTGCCTCAACCAAACTGTCCATATAGCATATAGTCCTTTAAGTTTGTAAGGTTGATACCATCCCCTAAGGTACGAGGACAATTTATTGTCTAGTATTCTTCATGTTCATGTACTTGTCTTTCCCAATAACTCTCAACAACAAAGCTAGGATGCTCTTGGAGTTACCAGGATCCCTAATCAACCTTGTAGATTTGTAATCTCTAATCATTGATCCTCCTTGTGATGTAATTAGCTTTTGCTTCGATCCCCTTATAGGAATTGAAAACTTTTGCTCTAAGTGATGCTTCTTTCATTGTCTTGGTTTTGTCTGACTTTGTACTACAATGATGTCTTTGGAGAGTTAGGATTAGTATACTTGCCTCAACCAAACTTTCCATATAGTCCTTTAAGGTTGTAAGGTTGATACCATCCCGTAAGGTACGAGGACAATTTATTGTCCAGTATTCTTCGGGTTCATGTACTTGTCTTTCCCAATAACTCTCAACAACAAAACCAAGATTGGAAATTGGCAAGGTCCATAATTTAATTCTCTCATCCTTAAAGATAAGAAACACAAAGACATCTTGCAATTTTAGCATAGTTTGAAACCAAGTAGAGGAATCATCAATCTAAAACTCAATTCCCTTTTTGGCAACAATTGTATTTTCAAATAACCGATTTTGTTGGCCCAACATTTGCATAGTGTCATGGCTATCTCTTTGAGTCAAAGCAAAAGGGTGAACTTCCCATGTATTAAGATGGGAATTAGAAGAATGACAAACATCTATGACCTTAAATGCAATGTCCTTTTTCAGAAATGATTTTATATTCTTTTTGGTCCACTTTTGAGGTTCTCACATGTTGTAACTAATCCAATTAAAGAGTTTCCAAAAATATCACAGAGTTCTCTCACCATGGATCCTAGGTAATGAATACAAACTCTTGATTGTCATTGTTGACATCCAAAATGATAGCAAAATGTTGCATCCTCCATCATGATTAATTATGGAAGTGTTGTGGATACTAGGATCCCACTCCTTTGTACAAAGCTGATTTTGTATTTGAGTAAAGGGATCTAGGTGTCCTTCGCTACATATCTTTTACTTCAATTAGCATCAAGCTCCTCGGGGTGACTATATCTATTTTCACTTCAAGTGTTGTGGGATGACAATATGGTGAATGCATCTATTGTTCTTCAATGTCCATGTTGGTCTTTCCAAGAGGTAAACCAAAAGTCTCCTTCTCATGACTACAAACTAACCAATCAACAAGCCCATTGGTCTTGGAATTAGGGAGTTCGAATGTCCCCTGGTAAACATCCATGTAGTTGGTATGTATCATCATGGAGTTTTATTGATAAATGTGCAATTCATCCTCATGGGGTTCAATCTTAGACAAAGCATTCCTCACAATAGCATAACTACTATTTTGCACATCATCACATGGTCCAATTATTTCCATACCTTGCAAATCACTTTTACATGGATCAATTACTTCCATACCTGAAAATTGAGTGGATGTTTCTTGGACATCATTTGCAATAATTGACACTTTTTCGACACACAATATTGACTCTTCTTCTTCTTTGGTTTTACCAACTTGTGATTTTAATTCTAACTTCTCTCTTGTTGTAATTAATGATTCTCTTGGATCTTGCTCCTTGATCTCCTCCTTAGCCATTTTTTTTATGTATTCATATAGACCTCTTTTGTTGGGAAACTGGTCCCTGAGTGCCTCTAGGTACTCATCAAAGGGAACACAAGCTTTTGCATGATTTGACAAACTTTGATATCAGTTAATAATTTTAAAGGCCTCAAGTTTGTACAATAATTATTGCATATGAATCATGTTTTCTTCCCTTTGTAGACCTTCAAGTCTTTTTGACTAGAGTGTATCCAACATTTTAGCTTTACCCCACAAGTTGGCAAGATCAAAGCTTTGATATCAATTGTAATGTCCCTTTCTAGAACATTTCTTACTTTTGCATATAAACAATAATTCTAACTCAAAATGATAGTTGCATCATATTTATAAACATGACTATCTAAAATTATGATTTTTTTTAATATTCAGATTTATAATTTATGACATAATTTTGAAAATAGAATTTATCTTGATTTTTTGCTATTATTCTCCTTCCAATTTGCAGCTATTCCCCTTGGATGATTGTCCCTAATATCTAGTCAAGTTATAGGTTTTCGTCCAATAACTTGATAGAAGTTAAGGGTCTTCGTCTTTAAATCTCTCAATTTTCCTTGGAGGGGTTTCGTCCTCTTTGGCTGTAATATTCATTTGCAATAAGTCACAATATTCCTGTTCAATGGATTGATGTCTTTTCATGAAATGATCTTCTCCCATATATGTCTTATTTTTTGAAAGAGACAAACCTTTTCACACAACCGTTGCCCTTTAGTAAATTATAGTTTAATTTTAATTTGACTATGTTTATCTTAAATTGCTAGTATGATACCAGCGCCACTTTTATTAGCATTATCATCATCGATGATATTGGTGCCACTTTTCATTAACTTCTTATTGGCTCACATGTTGCAGTCTAGAGTTGAATTTCGGTGGGGGCATGCAAGCAATTTTTTACAATGTTTTTTTAAAAAAATGTTCATAACATTAAAAAACGACTGTTAATTATATCATGACAACACTACAACAGCCGTATAACATGACAACAGTGACAACAACAATTGTAGTATAACAACAATAAATATATCATGATTCAAATTCATAGTTAATGATATAAATTATATAACAATTACCTTTAACAACAATAATTTGGATTTTTGACTTCATTGTTCTAGAAAGTCTCAAACTTCAAAATTCTTGATATGGTAGTAGAGTCAGTTATTGTTGTCAGTTGATAGATTAAAGGTGTATTGTCCATGGTTTGGTATAGTGTGGTATTGTGTGAGAAGTGCAGAAAAATGTTTTTTTTTGGAATGTCGTTGGCATGCAGACTTTTGTAGACACAATCCAACATCATTTTAACACTGTCATGTTATATTGTTGTTTATTAACTTATAGAAATTTGAGTCTCTCTCTGTCTATATTTATATATAATATATATAAAATTTTGCATATATTGCCATCCCCAAAAAATGGCCTTTGGGCTGTTGTCTTGAAATGCGTCCCCTGCCATCCCACTGTCCCTGTCTTGGAAATGCTATGGAATATAGGTTTTTCTCCTACACCTATCAAATCCTTTTAAAAATATAACTATTTAGGTCACATGCAGCAAGTAACCAAGTTTCTTCTTACTTCAAAATAGATTTTTCAATTTGATTTACATGTTAATTTCTTAATTTATGACATGTCAATGTCTTGATATTTATTTTTAAGTGAAATTGCAAATGTTAGCACCTTTATTCTTGGAAATGTTAATCGCACTCGTATTGTCATAGAAAATAGAGATGGGATGTTCATACTCTTACTTTGATGTCCTTCAAAGTTTGCTTCATCCATAAAACCTGTGTAACAAGAAACTGCTACAATGTATTCTGCTTTGGATGCAGATAAAGAAATAGACGCTTGTTTCTTACTCAACCATAAAACAAGATAATCTCGTAGAAAGAATGCACCTCCACTTGTGCTTTTTCTATTAATGTTTCTGGCCCAATCTACATCTATGTACGTTGCGAGGGTGAAATTTTCACCTTTTGGATACCACAATCCAAAATCCATAGTGCCCTTAAGATATTTGAATATCTTTTTTACTGTATTTACATGTGTTTCCTTTGGTGCATCCTGAAATCGAGCCACATACCCAACTGCTTGCATAATATCAAGTCGTGTAGTTGTTACATACAATAAACTTCCAATCATAGATTTATACAAAGTTTGATTAGCTTCAAGAGATTCATCATCCTTGCTCAACTTGCATCTTGTAACCATGAGGGTACTCACAGGATTGCAGTTCTCAATTTTGAATTTCTTCAACATCTCCTTAATGTATTGGTTTGAGAAATAAAAATGTCGTTATTTGATTGTAAAATTTGCAAACCAAGAAAGAAAGTGATGTAGATCAAGGAGGCAACCTTTCCACAATCACAATTTGAGCAAATTCAAACAAACTTTCTGCCCTTATAAACCTATCTTATCAACTTTTCACAATTTCATCCAATTTGCCTTGTAGCCATCCAAACAAAGATTTTTGTTCATATCTTTCAGAAGAAAATCCAAACTCATAAAAGAATGGGAATTTTAGATACCCATTTAGACATAATTTTACATATCTCAAAATCACATACCTTTGTTTTGGAACATATTCTCCAAATAATTGCTGCAACGTTGTCCCCTTAAGCCAATTACGCCTATTTTGCAAAGCAAGTACCAACCAGATTCTCTTTCAACCCCAAAAATTTATTCCAACCCTCTCAACAGGACTCAAATAGATTGAAACAACCACTTTTTTCCAAAGAAACACTCACTCATTCACCAAAACACAAAAACCCTTGCTTTAGGCTTATTTTATGCTTGAAACATGAGGGTTTATTGAAAATCAATACCCTAGGCCCAATCTCACCTTACCGCCGCTTCAAATATATCAAAATATGCCTGCACATGCTTAATAAAACATCTCCCAACCTCCAGCAATTCAATTTCATCGAACTACAACTTCTAGCCGTCCACTTTGAACCAAAAACTCATAAAAATCACTTAGGGCAGCAACCAAAACCCCTCCAAACACCTTTCCTGCTCCTAAAAGCCATTATAACACCTAAATCTATCCTATTTCATCCATTCAACCAAGTCTTAAACTAATCTACAGCTGTAATGGGTGATTAATCCATTTTATTCACTTTCAAACCCTTAATTCTGAGTTACAAACCCACCTACAGTAAAATGACTGTAAAAACCACAAATCTCAATGAAAACTCTTCAAACCAGAACCAAATTGAAGCTACTTCATGTTTCCATCAATAACACTTGCAATTTGGATAAAAAAACAAACTGATTGGGGTTGTACAATGGCCTGCAACAACAATTTACCAGAAATTTCTAGAAAAGCATGGTTTTATTTATGGTTTCCACTTCAATACAAGACTCCAGAACCAAACTTCGACCCACACACCCTATATTTAAGCCTTACACAACCAAAATAAACTAACAAAATGTCCTCAAACTGACTTTCAACTTACATGACCGTTGAACTTCTCTTAGTTTGCATTTTTGCACTTTTTACAACTTTTCAAAATTGCATTTTACAAGTTTTACAACTTCTTAACAAGAGGACTCCAAACTTACCAAATGGACTTAATGCATCATAAGATGGTCTATTATGACCTTGTTAAATGATTAAAATACTCAAACTCCTAGAAACCAACTTAAGACCCTACATGACCAAACTTACAGAATTGAACTAACATGGTGCCCCTGCACCAGAAAGACAACTCACCAAACATAGACATTCCAAACTCCTTTTGCATGTTAATGGAAAATTATTATAGACATTTCAAACTCCTTTTGCATGTTAATGCCAAATTCTTGACACATCTTTTCATTGTTGCCTCCAAAAATAATATCATCAACATAAACAACAACAATCAACATGTAATCACCTTCATTCATGACATGGAGATTGTTGTCCGCAATACCTCTTTTGAAGCCTTACTACTATATAAATTTGTCCAATCTTGCATACCAAGCTGTAGGGGCTTGTTTTAGCCCATAAAGTGCCTTCCTTAGCTTGCAAACATAGTTCTGATTTTCTGAAATAATAAATCCATGAAACTATTTAACATAAACTTCTTCCTCCAAGTTTCCATTCAAAAAGGCTGATTTTATGTCTATTTGATAGACTTTGAAATTTTTAAAATTAGCAAGAGTTGAAGAACATTCTTATGGCTTCCATTCTAACAACTGGAGCAAAAGTCTCTTCAAAATCAATACCCTCAATTTGAGTGTATCCCTTGCATACAAGTCTTGCCTTGTTCCTTACAACTTGCCCATCTTCATTCAACTTATTTTTAAACACCCATTTAGTACCAATTACATTTTTATCCTTGGGTCTTGGAACAAGTTCCCAAGTTTCATTCTTCTCAATTTGATTAAGCTCCTCTTCCATGGCCTCTATCCTATACTTATATTCAGCTACTTCTTCGAAGCTCTTAGGTTCAATTTTGGACAACAAGGATATGTCTTCATCTTCTGAATAATTTACCATCCTTCTTGTTGTTCTTGTCCTACCATCTTCTATTATCAAATCTTTTAGATGATTCCTTTGTATAAACTTAGATGGCGTCTTTGTTGGTGCTTTTGATGGTGTCTTCTACTCATTCGTTTCAACTTCTTTTTCTTCCTGATTTTTTTCGTCTTCATTGCACTCTACATTTTGATCATCAACCTCATGTATCTTTTCTGGAAGATTTCTTTCTTCATCAACTTTCATGTTTGCATTTTCAACAACTTTGTGCAGCCTTTTATTATAGCATATGTAGGCTTTACTCTTTGAAGAGTATCCAAGAAAAATTCCTTCATCTGCTCTTGGATCGAAATTTCCTAGATTTTCTTCATCTCTTCTTATATAGCATGGACAACCAAACACTTTAAAGTACTTCATAGATGTTGGCCTACCTTTCCATAATTCATATGGAGTCTTGCTACCATTTACTCTTATTAGACCACGGTTCTAAATATAAACATCAGTATGAATTGCTTCTTTCCAAAAAGAATCGAGAACCTTGGACTCATTTAGCATGCTTCTAGCCATCCCTTGAAATGTCCTATTTTTCCTTTCAACTACACCATTTTGTTGTGGTGTTCTTGCAATTGAAAACTATCTTTTTATGCCATGTTTTTCACATAAATTTTGAAATTCACTTGAAGTGAATTCTCCTTCTCTATCTGATCGAAGACATTTGATCTTCTTGCCAGTCTCATTCTCCACTAAGGCCTTGAATGCCTTAAATTTTTCAAGAGCTTCAAATTTTTCCTTCAAGAAAGCAACCCAAGTCATTCTAGAAAAATCATCAATTAATAACATAAAATATCTTTCACCTTACATACTCCTTGTTCTAGTTGGCCCACATAAATTTGTATGAATCAACTCTAGAAGCTTTGATGTAGAATACTCCTTGGACTTGAAGCTTCCTCTAGTTTACTTCTCGAATTGACATTCTTTACAAATTATGTTTGAAGGTTTTGAGAGCTTTGGCATATCTCTCACTGCTTCCTTGTGGCTGACCCTAACAAGGTTGTCAAAACTTAGGCGCCCCAATCTCTTATGCCACAACCAACTTTCATCTTCTTGAGTCATACAACACTTTTCACTTTTGAGGCCATTAAGAATGTAGAGATTGTTGCTTGCTCTACTAGCTTCAGCAATGCATCTACCTCCTTTGCTTATTTCACATAATTGAAAGTAAGAGTGTGTCCTTGGTCACACATCTGGCTCACACTAAGAAGATTGTGTTTTAAACCTTCAACATAAAACATTTTCAATTTTTTTTCTTCCATCATCTAAAACAAGAGTGCCTTTACTTGAAATCTTAGCTGAAGCATTGTCTCCAAACCTTACTATTCCATCATCCGTTGTCTTCAAAGTGAGAAATTTGCTTCTGTCACCTATCATATGTCTTAAGCATCCACTATAGCTGTTTGAACAATCATATAATTTTCTTTTTCTTCTACTTTCTTCTTTCTCCAAACTTTTGAATTTTCTTCCTTTTGTTTTGTTTAGGAGGCTCTGCAATATTACTTCTACAAACCTTTGTAGTATGACCAAAATTATTGCATTTGTAGCATATGACATTAAAATTCATTAAAGGGGAAAAAGAATTTAGATTCTTATTCATGAAACCTTGATTTTGTTCTTGTTCCATGCAAGATTATTTCTAGGATATTCTGCATAATCCCTAGGTCTGATTGAAATTATTTCTTCCATGTACCCTACATTCCATAGCCTTGTGACCAAAATGATTGCATAAAAAACAATAGCCATAAAAAGAGTTATAAAACTTGGTTCTTTTAGCTTGCTTGAATGGAAGAGGTTTTTTGAAGACATTATTTCTAACTTAAGAATATGAGTTTGCCTTCTAACTTTCTTTTACCTTGTTTCATTCACTTTTGAGACTATCCACATAGCTTTTATGTTTTTCTTCATTTGTTTTCTTGGATATTTCTTTGAAACTTTGGCCTTCTTCATATCCAAGGCCACTTTTATCAAATGTAAACTTTTGAGAATTGATGATCTTGCTCAAAGTTTCTGAACTCTTTTCATTCTTCAAATCCCTGTTTGCTTGAGCCACAACTTTGTCCAATTGCTTCCTTAGAGAAACAATTTCATATTCTAGTTGTTCACAATTTTCTTCTTTCATCTTCAATTGATTTTTCACTTCTTCCTCAATTATTTTGGCCTCTTCAATCTGAATTTTCAAATCTAAAATTTACTTTTCAGCTTCCTCAAAAGCTTGTGGTGCTTTATCCTTTGATTCATTGTCTTCTTGAAGCTGTACTTTCAATTTTGAATTTTTCTTTTAAGATTTTCAATCTCATTATATCAAAGAAAAGCTCTTCTTCAAGATCTACACCTTCATCTTCTTCATTAGTCCTATTTTTAAAATCTTCCTTCTAATCATCTTTTTCTTCTTTTGCCATAAAGAGTGTTTCTTCTTTTTCACTAGAAGACTCTCCATCACTATCTTCTAATGAGCTGATGTAATCTTGGAATAAAGACTCTTTTGGATTTTTGAAAATTCCCTTTCTTCTCTTGATAACCCTTCTTGTAGTATTGGGGTTTTTTCTCATTATCGTTGCTCTCACTCTTTGCATATGGACATTTGGAAGCAAAATGTCCTACTTTTCCGCAACTGAAGCATTTGAAAGGTAACTTACCTTTGTATTTCCCCAATCCCTTCTTTAGTCTTCTCATGAAGTGAGCTTCTTTTTCATTTAAATCATCATTGTCACTTGGTTCATGCTCCTTATTTTTTCCTTTTCTTGAAGCTTTGAAGGCTGCCTCCTTTTTGGATGTTTGATCAATGGTTCTCATCTCATAGACAGTTAGGATCCCATGCAACTCATCTTTCATTAGATTGTCAAGATCTCTCATTTCTTCAATGGAAAAAACCTTTGCATCAAATCACTAAGGGAGGGACCTTAAAACCTTTTGCACAACTTTGGATTCTTCGATCTCTTCACCAAGACCTCTAATGGTATTGGCTATCTCATCCACATGAAGTAGGTATTAAGCAATATTTTCTTCTTCTTCCATTTTGAGGCCTTCAAACCGTCCTCTGCGAGTTTGAAGCTTTTCCTTTTTAACTTTGTCATCTCCTTGATAAATTTTTTTCAACTGATCCCACATTCCTTGTGCAGATTTGTAGTGCATCACCTTCACGAACTCAGATTTGGACAACCCACAAAGAATAGTGTTCTTGTCCTTGGCATTACATTCACAAAGCTTCTTTTTAGCAACATCAGTTGGAGAAGTTGCAGGAGTTGTATAACCATCAACAACAGATTGTCAAATATCAAAACCTAAAGCACTCAAATACGTTTCCATTCTTATGCTCCAAAACGCATAATTAGTTCCATCAAAGAAAGGTTTCCTATTTGAGGAGAAACCATATCCATCATGACCAGCCATGTGTGCTTCTCAAGCTCTACCTTCTAGCTTGTTAGGTTTATTTTTGAAGAAACCAACTCTAGTACCAATTGAAAAGCGCACATTTATTCTAAGAGGGGGAGGGGAGGAGGGATGTCGGGGGGTGAATCAGTATAAGAGCAATTTAAACTTTTAAAAATTGAATTTGATAGTGCAAATGAACCATAAGCAAAATGAACACTAGTTTTACGTGGAAAACCCTTTTGGGAAAAAAACCACAGCAAAAAATTTGCTTTTATTAATAAGTAGGCACCAACCTATAGAAGACACCAATTTTCAATTACAAAAGTGAGCACCAACCCAGTACATCAAAAATGATAGGCACCAACCTTCACACTTATAGGTATAATATCCTTTTAATGAAAGACAAATAACAACAAATCCCTTCTTTAAATCAGCTTCTTCAAAAACTGAACTTTATCTCTGTACTTATCTTCTTGTCCAATTCTGCCTTTTACACCATTGTTCTCCTTCTAATGGCGGCCTTCTTTCTCCTGTCTGTTGCACTGCTTTTTTTTTTACTCACCTTGTTTTCTATCTAAAAAATATAGCATTAATCTCCTTTTATAAAATTAAACCTATAAGGCGCTTTTTAATTTTTGCATGCATTAGTTTATGCATGCTATCTTTCTTTTTGCATACTGTTTTTTTTCTGCTTTTTTAATGTTGGCGCTGCTTTTTTGTGTTTGACTTAACTATGCTTTTTCTGCTTTTTTATGTTGTCGCTATTTTTTTTGCATGCTTGACTTAACTCCACTGCATGTTGGCTTAGCTCCACTGCATGTTGATTTAACTCCACGTTTCATGCAACTAACCATAAGTGGGTTTCATACAATTTATTCTAAAGTGGCACTGCAATGGGGAATATATCTATGCATGTTATTTATATATTGTTGCACGTTTCCTTTTCCTCATCAATGACAATTTTCTAACATGATATTGGTATGAGTCATGCAATCCAAAACTAAACTTAGATGAATCAATGTGCAAATTAAATGCATTTCACAGTTAGTAGAGTCCAAAAGAAAGGATGAATTACACCTGTATCAAGTTCGATGATGAAAGTGCTATTAACTATCAGTTCATTACAATTAAATATGTTAAGACACGTCATTTGTTTAGACTTGCAGTTGATAGAAGGTGGATTAGAAAGTTCTTTTAAGCCCATACACTTTAGTGGAACTTAAGATTAACTAAGCTATACAGTGGGATCAATCCAAGACTTAAAAGGATACAGTGCTATAGATTCTAACAAAAAATTATTACAAAATAACCATTACAATAAATGCACATTTAAAGCAGAGATATGCATTTGAAGTAACTTAGCATGAAGGTGATGAAGCATCAAAGGGTCAACGGCTATTGGTAGGTTAGGACCTGAAGAGAAGGTTAAGCAAAACCTGAGGATCTAGTTTAATTACTTGGTTGACAGGAGGGAGTATAATGTTTTGCACAGTGATCTTTTAAATAATGCATATAAAATTTACTCTAAAGTGTTAAGTATACAGTCTCAATTGCAGTTATCTCATTGCAAAAAGTTAATGGGATTCTATTGTAGTTCTAACTGCGTAATGACATTATCTCTCTGATTTATGCCAGTTTTGTCATATATCTCAAGAGTTGAGGCATTGCATCAAGTGATACAATATTACAGTCGTTCCTTTTGCAACTGTTAATCATGACTCAAACCAATTTCTGTGAATTAGTTTCACGTGACTATATTGTGCTAATTTTGTCCTGTAATTGGCTTATAAGCAGGATATATGGGAATAATATGGTGCCTATTACTAGCGTATATAAATTTCTACATATAAGTTAATAACAGCATTTTTGTTGTCTGCCTATTACAGCTGGGGTGCACAATTGACTATTAATGCCTAATTATTTACTTACTGGTCTTTTCCTTGCTGTAAACCATCTCTGTTCATTATCACTGAGAAGGGTACATTTTAATTGCTGCTTTCACTTTGTTCTTGAGTGTGTTGGGACATTTCTATTTATAAAAAGTACACTTATCAGATACATTCCATGTGTACTTATTCAAAGAAGCAAATTATGGTACCCAAACAGTCGATCAACAGGCTTTTGGCAGTATAAAAAATGTACTGTGCAACTTCTTCACCGTCAAAAATCACTTCAGTAATTTTAGAAGTGCACTTGTTGTAGAAAAGTGATCAATGATGGTACTTAGTAATTACTATGATCTATAGCTTAGATTTCTATGAGAGGGGCAGATGATTTTTTGTTAGTATGGTAATAAGGTTTGGTTGTGTCCTTGTGCTGCAACAATGAAATCTTCTAATGCAACACTGAAATCTTCTAAACCAATCAAATCATCTATTCTTTGCTAGAACTTGATTTGTATCTTCCCTTGTAACTTCTATTGCACATGACATTTTCTTAGGAATGATTTGCGTGCAGAATCAATAGCATTTATTTTATCTTGCAATCTGTGGGTTCCCATAATTATCTTTTGTAATTAACAGACCTCAAAGATTTCCCATCTGGTAACAGTTCGCCTAAAGAGGGCTTTGTCACAGCTTCCTCCAGCCTCATTGGGGGTTTCTCTGCAGGTGACAAATTGTTTGCATACGTTGTTCCTCAAATTCATGTTGCAAGACAGATAATACATTAAAAAAATTGTATTCTGCCTCGGTATTTGCTTTTTCAGTTAACAGATGTCCACTCACATTGATTGTTCCTCTGTACAGTTCATCTACCTAGTAATACAAACACGTGCACACTTTACCCATAAAGTTGGACATCAATTATGTATATTCGACATATTACATGTTTCAAGACATAGATGTTCCTCAGCAGATGCTCATCTTGTGGCAATTCTGTCATCTGAAGCAATGCAGTTACCTTTGACCCTCTTTTGCAGTTCCATATATTAGGCTGAATGTCTCATGAATTGTACAACTGTCAAGTTTGATTTGAGTGGAAACTACAGTGAAGCAAAGAGAGAACAGATAAACACAGTGAGTATAAAATTACATAAATTCTAATAAGAATTTAAATGGTCAGAATCCTATCAGACCAACTTAATACATACAAAAAACAATTGCCATGGTCTGCCTCGGATATTTGCTTTTCTAGGTAATAGATGTCCATGTCTGTTGGGGGTGCAGATTCCTTGTGTGTCTGCTCACTTCATCTAACTGGTAATACGAAGATATGCACTGTCTATAAAGTCAAACATTAATCGTTGATATTCAACATATTGCATGTTGGCAAAACACAGATACTCATCTTCTAACAATTCTGTCATCACCCTAAGTAATGAGGTTAGCCTGCAGCTTCTGTTGCAGTTGCATATTTCAGGCTGAGTCACACATGAATAGTACAACTACTAAGTTTGATTTGAGCTGGAACATTACAGTTAAGCATATAGAAAACAGACAAGTACAGTGAACATAAAATTACATGAATACTAACAAGAATATTGGCATTTTAATGTTACATAATCAAATAAAAGTGCATGGGCCCTATGGGAGAACAAAATAAAGCCATTGTGATAAATTCATAACATAAATAACCTCTATTTTTGGAGTGCCCTCCTTATAAGTCCAATTCATATGCTTACCTCAAACTTGCATTAAATATTAAACTACCATCATTGACCATGTGCATAACAATACGACAGGACTGGACATATATCACCACATTTAGATTCCAATGTTATTGCATCAAATGGGACCAACTTTACCCTTCACTAATACTGACCATTGCATTCAAGCATTGTGCTTTTTACACTTGCTCTATTATGGCTTCGTTTAGACAATTTATATAAGTTTCTTCTCGAAACTCTTTGAAGGTGAATGACTCAGTTCTGCTGTAGTTCCTTAGTTGAATAGGATATTTCTTCTGGCTTATCCTGTAGTCTTTTTGAGTTTTGTTAGCAATATATCTGTCATCTAATTCTGTAGTTTTGCCAAATGCTTCTCAAAACATCTGTCATGCATTCTTTTTACTTCTCTTCCTTTAGGCCTGCTAATGAATCCTTCAATTATGAATTATTTTTGAAAGGGCATCTTATGCTTCTCTTGCATTGCCCTCAAATACTGAATAAACAGCCTGAACATCACCACACCAAAAGTTGCTTTAAGTATCCATGATCGGAGCTAATATGGGATTACTATATAGCTCACGTGCTGAACATTTGATGAATGCCTGATATACCTATAAAATTGTTGATTTCCTGCATTGCCTTGCAATCATCATTCTCAGCATATTTTTTTGCCAACTCTGAACAATGTGTGATTTTCTGAGCACCAAGAACTTTTGCTCGCTATTCCACCTTTGTTGTTCACTAATGAGCATGTTATTCCTAAAGCATGTACCTCTCATGGCCACATCAACCATCTTATGGATTACACTTCTGAGTTCTTTTCATAAAGAAATTGCACTCATCCTGTTCCTATTAATCTCCTCTAATCAATGAGGGCATACTTGGTCAAATAGAATTAGAAACAAATGTGTTCGACCCTTGCCCACTGGTTGGGTGCACATTGAAATACAGAGAAGTATGTGTTCCACTTCCACTAAAAATTCTTCTCAACCGTTTTACTGGGAAAAGAACAATGACCATCAGATCTTGAAGAATAGTCATCCTGCTATGCTCTATATAATTGGACATCTAACCTTTGGCTGCACCACAGCGTCAGAACTAGTGACACCTAACAATTTCCCTTAGTGTATCTTAGCTCCCTTATCCATACTCAGGAAACATAGAATCAATAGATATGTCTTTCACTGTCCATGCAAAATACATCCTTCCATGTAAGATACACCCACCCACCATAAAGCTCTACAAGAAATTTAAAATCATAAATGAAACAGAAGTATCCTGCATAAAGCTCTACAAGTTGTCTGTTCCAGGACTTTTTATATAGTTTGGCATAACATGGATGCTCTGTCCCAGGATAGTCATGTGCATCGTTATCTTCAATCAGGCCAATCATGTATCATGCAATATGCGAATGTCCTAAAGAGTTATCCTACAAGACACAGTAGGTCCACCCACTGGATTAAGGGCACTTACTCTATTGACTTGAATTAGCCAATGAATATTCTAGGACTTTAAAATACATGCTTTTGCTCTAATCC
>VDFB02075343.1:76711-163412 GCA_007258455.2 Sequoia sempervirens
AAAAGCCTCGACAACATCCATAACAGTCAATCTCATAGATCAAGTACAACATATGCATCAATGTAATAATTCCAACATGGATTTAAGCCTCTCTAATCAAGAAGATCAAACTCAAAGTAACCATCCCCAATACTAGAAATTAGCCCATAAACCATCTCCTAACAATTGTCATCAAAGAATGATATCATAACCTCAAATGCACAAGGCAATAACCATGCCATAAAATCCCTCAAAATGAATCCTCCAGAACTAACTAACATAGCTCAAGATCCATATTTATGAAAGATAAAGCATGTAAACTCATGCTAAACCATCCCCAAATGAGTATCCAACTCAATCACCATGAATCAACCCAATACCATGAGAAATCAAAACACGAACCATAACACATCTAAAAGACATAATGGGCAAATACCTCTCAAATAATAAGCTACCAATTAGACCAAGAGTGGAAAATGAGAATGCTCCTCCAGGATAACCAAGCCATCATGACTCACTCCAAGAGTAATCTCCTCTATCGGTCCATCATGAACTCATGTCCATACCCAAGTGAAAGCTCCTCGGTCTTCCTACTGAAACCTCCAAAGAGTAACTGTCTCAAGCAATTGTCTCTAATCACAATAGAACTCCAACCATCACCTACATCTCTAAGTATCCACGAGCACCTGTAACTAATCAATCCATGCCAAACTCCAAATGCAACATAGCACCACCATGAAGTAATCCAACAAATGATCAATGTACCCAATACAAAGATAGCTACTAGATCAATGTCAAAGTTCCAACCGCAAAATCAAGAACCTATCATAACAACATGATCTAACCATCTCCTCCTAGGAGATCACATGCACCATAACATACATCTTGGCCTCAAGAGAACCCATACCATGCCAAAACTCTAAGCTAGCATCAAGAGTAAACCATGACATAATATCAAACATACTCTAAACCAAGAAAACATATCTCCAATCACATGAAGATAACCATACCCAATGATGCATCCATGTCACTGCTAACAACTCCCACTGAACCGTGATAAGAGCTACACATGACATCATGACAACCATCTCCTCCATGAAGATCATCCATGTCTACACTCACTCAACTGCAATTTCAATAACATACAAGTGAAACCAAGATCTCCAAGCCAAGAAGATACATACAACCAACATCAAAACATCACAAACCAATCCAACACCGCCAAGTCATCAATGTCAAAATCTCCCACTAAAAGTGTATAACCAATGAATGTAACAAGCTATCATGACATCATGATCAAACCACATGCTACAAGTCCAATAAATTGACTAATCAAGTACTCAAATCGTCCATCCTCCCAATCCCAAATCAACATACCAATGTACAAATGACCACAGACAAGGCCAACTAATGAAATCTGCAACAACAATGAATCAAACTTGGTGGATATAGACAGTCCACATCCAAGTCATCCCATTGCAACTAAATGGGTGATCAATCCATACAACTACATAACTCATAGATCCAACCATTGAAACATGCAAACTCATTATCACATTAGTAACCTGCAAATTGAAATATCAAAGAAGATAATCCTGTAGACATCAAGGCTCAAACACCAAATCAACCACTAATATGATTTTCCAACTATGTCCACAAATGAGTAATCATAGTCAAGGAACCAAATAAGCATCAAGAAGATAAGACCAATCTCCTAACATCAAACCATATCACCACCAAACACCACATACATGATCATGTCATTCCAATGCATCAAATGTACCTCCATACCCATGACACCATAATCGTAGCCATCATTGTATCTACACTCAACTATCACCCATACAAGACTCCAAGCCTTAAATCATGTGCAACCATGTCCTCAAAATCAAAGACAACCTGTCTACCTGTCACCATCAAAGTCCCAAATTTGAAAAATACCTATAAATTTGTACCAAAAAGCATCAATTTAATAATCAGTTGTAGCATTATAAATAACATATAAAAACATGTACTCCATCAAGGTTTCTCCTCTTGACTCGTCCAAATGCTCACACAATCACACCCTGAATCTCAAGCTCCTACAAGCAATCAAATAAGTGTTAAGCTCAACCAACTCCCCAAACTAATAAACAATCTAAACCATTGTGTAGCACACTGCAAATGATCTCCAACGCCTCTTCGAAATTGAAAATATGATTCTATAGGTAAACGTTATGACCAAAACCATGCAAACTAGATCATCTGACTTCCAAGCTCCAAAAACATGTCAAAATGGCAAAAACAAGGAACCAAACTTGTACCATTGTGTAGTGCTCAAAACCAACTTTCCAATGACTACAAGAATTTGAAAAACAGACATACTGTATAAAGTTACATGCGTTTGAAAAAAACAACTATAAAAAGACCCGTAGGTGGCTCTCCGATGGTGCTTGGGTGGAACATCAGTGGTGGGTGGGTGGCAAAATCCAAATGCTTATTAAATTTAATTTAATTTTTCAAATTAAAAAATTCCCCTCCACCCAACTGGACCCAACACATTATGCATTCCAACTTAATAAGCTTTGAGTTTTGGCATAAAAATTTCACCGAATTTAATTTATTACTACTTTAAAAAATACTCTAAAACATTAAAAATAAAGCTCTTTAATGGCGCTATTTGTTTACCACCGTGCGTGTGGTTCCCTAACACTCCTGGGCCTTCCGCCGGGCAGGAGGCAAGCCCTGGACTCGTGGATAGGATGTAGGGCCCCCTGGCTGGTGTATGGAGGGGCCGGCTGTGGGCCGAATCCCATTCTCGTGGTGTGGACACTCCCGCAAGGACTGGCTTCATCCCACACGCCAATGGCCATGACCCACTTAAAATTTTTCTATTTTTCTCATTTTTAATAAATTTTCAATTTATGCTTTCTATCACCCCCTATTTTTTATTTTGTAGGTACACCTTTTGCTTAACTTAATATTATATTTTTTTCTAAAAAATAATCGTGATTCTTAAGTAAAATTGATTTAATCTAAATGGCCATACCACTAATTTTTGCCTTTTTTCAACTTTTCCAAAATAGGTCAAATTTTATGTCAATTTTCACTTTGGCCAACCTTAAACTAAACTTCATGAGGTCCATTTTGTCTCAATATTTCATATATGAAATTTCCCCACAAAACCTCAAGTATGAAAAACTCAAACTAAGAAACCCTTTTAAAATCTAAATTTAGGGAAAACTTAGGATTCCAACAAACTAACAAATCTAAACAACCCAAAAACCCAAATCTGCATATAAACACCTGCAACATGTGTTTCATATCTTGTAATGCCTCAAACCCTACATGCATGTCCATGGCTTCAACTTTGTAAAAAACTCTCAAACTAGGGTTATAACAAAAATTCTTCAACCATGAAAGCTCTGATACCACTTGTTAGGAAATATTGCATTTAACCCATGATCTTAATCCATTTCCTACATAATCCATGAGAGATAAACATACATACATGTAACCACAATGCATAGATCAAATAGACAAGCCATAAGATAACATAAGATATACCTTGGGAAAACCCTCAAGAGGGAAAAACTCAACCTCCAAAAGCATCCATACTCCATTATATTATTCAGCAATAAAGCAATACAAGAGTTACAATGAATACCTCTAAAGCATCAAGTCCTCCAATGCATTCTCGTGTGTCCAAGCATGAATCCACACATCCCATGCCATGCTTCACAAATGTACTCCTCAGAGAGACTCAATAATGACAGCCAAACCACTCAGCCAACCTAAACCACTACACATGTGTTTTCTTTTATAGACAAAAACTCACACAAAATACAACTAGTGGTAAGGTAAAACCATGTGAATACAAAACCACTAACCCCTTATTTAATATTAGGTACTAAGACATCACTTTATTTAATATTTCCCCAATATTAAATTATTATCACATGTCTCCCACACATTAAATAATAATACAATGTTATAATACAACATCAAGTGGTCCCCAAATAATTAGTTAGTGTGATTATCCACACCACCAAGGTGCATCACAACTAAATAATTATTTAATTACAAAATTATAATAAATCAATTTATGCAAGGTGTACAACACCATATCTCAACAATCATAACCCATAGTCTATACCCACTATCCTTAAAACCTTAGTCCTTGTCCATAGTCTTCATCCATTATCTTTCCCAACCTTAAATCCACAATCCATAAAACTTACCCATTATATTTTCACCTTAGCTCTTATCCACCATCCTCGTATCAATTCAAACATTAGGATTTTAGTCCTAATCACCTAATCCAGTCCCCCCATCCATACTAAATATTACTCCATCTCTTAGTCCTTCCAATCCAACCTAAACCCACACAAACTTTAGTTCATCCCCCAAAACCACAAAACCTTAATCCAATACCCATTATCCCAAATTAGTGTAACCTTTAGGACTTTAGTCCTACTCACCCATCCAATCAAAACCAAAACCAACTTAACCTTAGTTCATCCTTTGGTCCATCCCTCATCTAAATCAAGCCTTTTCCTATCCCAAACCATCATCCAAAATAATCCCAATCTCCCCAAAAATCCTAGTCCATCTTCATATCCAAACCTTTGAGTTTAGGGGGCTTACCCTTTGTTACTCATAAATCGAAATCGTATTCTCCATTCAAATTAATCTCCCTCCATTTTTGAACTTAATCCAAATCCCACAACCTTAACTATCCATTAAAACCAAGTCTGAATCTTTGAAAGCCTTAAGTTATCCTTGAATATTAAATCCTAATTCAATTTTTCCATCCTCCATTAAATAATCCTAATCTAAGCCCATCATCCTTAGGGAACAAGTCTTGGGGAATATAAAACTCATAGCTTGGATCCTTTAAATCAAACATCAAATTTATCCATGTTAGGACATTTAACTATCCTTGGGGCCTAAATAAAAACCAAAACAATTCAATCAACACAGAAAAAACCTTTGGATCCAAAGCTTGAACATTTCATAGTCCAAATCTTATAATCCCTCCAAATCACTCAATCAAAATATCTAATTCTTATCATCACAAAATTCATCCAAAACATACTTAAGGCTACCATCCCTTTGGCCACCCCTCTTGGTATTCAACATCCCCCAATTCAACCAATATGTATCATCCCAAGCCCAATCACCATCAACCTTCATCCAAATCATCCTATCATCCAGTTAAATCCTTGGAAGATCAAAGCCCTATCAATCTAACTTCAATCCAAAGATCAATCCTTGAAATCAATCATCTAATCTAAAACTTATCCTTGGGTCTTGAGTGTTGATCTAAATATTCAAGTCATCGTAAATCCAAAATAACCAATCCAAATCCAAAACCATCCAAAACTCAAATAATCTAAAATCTAAAATATCCAAACAATCAAAATCCAAGGACCTAACCAAAACAATGGACACATATCCCACACAAATAAAGCCAAAAATAGCAATCAAAGAAAGGCCAAAGATCATAATCAAGGGAAATGTAATCACCATGAGCCCTTTAGATCAATGTCTCTTCCCAAATCAAGCTAAATGCAATGACTATAACAACCTTCTTAATCAACCAAGAAATGATTCACATGATGATGACGATAGTCTTTTTTTTTTTTTTTTTGATATTAATGTGGAGGTATCTCCAACCAAGGCCCAACATTCCCACCAAACTCCTTGCCTCGGGCTTATTTTTTCTAAGTTGGGGTAGTGGTGGGGCGAGCCAAGGCAAAACTAGTCCCCCTGGGGAGAAGCCCTGAGCCCGCAACAAGACTCCTCCATTTTAACCCGGCCAGCGTGAGTCGAACCTTGGACCTATATGGGATGAACCCAAAGCCTAGCTCAAACTATACCGACTGCTTCCGAGCTGCGGGCTTAACCCCGACGATAGTCTTGTTGATCAACTAGAATATGATCCATATGATTATGATGCTAGTATTGATCACAACACCATGGATGAGATCATTATGAGAAAGCCTTCCATAGATCCTTCATGCTTAGCCATAACACCCATATCCTCCAAAACCTGGTTACCCTTCAAATTCACACTGAGCATCTTCTAATTTTCATTATTATACCTTTGGCAAGGGAAAGGTCATCCTATAATAATATCCCCCATCTCGCCAATCCATGTCACTTGAATCCTCTTCATTGAAATCCCTTAAATCCACCAAACATCTAGGTCTTTCAAACTCACACTTAACATCCTCCAATTTTCCTTATTCTACCTTTGGCAAGGGAAACACCATCCTAGAACAATATCCCCCATCTCCCCAATCCATGTCATTTGAATCCTCTTCACTTAAATCCCTTAAATCCACCAAATCCTCTACATCTTCTAGGTCTTTCACATTCACCTTATCCAAATCCTTAGTATCATCCAAATCACCCTTATCAACTGTGACATTTTCCTCATCGAAGTCCTCTGACCAACCTTACCTAAAATCCACCCATTCTTAGAATCTTGATTGATATCATCCATCTACTAAATATTTTTTCTAAGAACTACTGACATGGGATGAACAACAAAACAACAAATATGATAAACCCATGTCCATAACACCTATCAATGAATCTCCTACCGCTATGCCTATCCTAGATCAAACACCATCATACACTCCACCACCTATCAAACTTGCTCAAGATCTTCCCACCCACGATCCATTATTGCCATGCCAAAATCTTGAGTCCATCCAAGAATCATCCATACTTATCCAAACTCACATCTTGTCATCTAAACCCTTGGATCTATGTTAAGAGGAAAGCCCAATGAAACAAGCTCCATTCCAAATCAAGATCAAGTTATCCAAACACTTCCTCTAGTTGATCAAGAAGTCCAATCTAATCCAATCCTTATATCAACACCTCATAGAGGATCATTTAATCCAAGTGAATCCAATCTTTGATAAAAATTCTATCTAAACTAACCTCATCTTTGATCAGAATCTTATGTATGACCAAAAACCTAAAATGATTCCTCATCAACTTCTACCCCATCAAGACTTCAACAACCTCCATTTCCCAAGATGAGATATTTGCATCTCTTGGACACGTAGCTAACCAAATAAATGGTATGTATCCTATCAAGAATGAGGATGGTCACGACAAGATTGATCACATTGAGCATATAATTCATCAAGATACCACAATCATAACCAAGGAGAAATTGTAAATATCCTATTAGCTTGGTTTGACCACCTTCATACAATTTTTCCTTCTTACAGATGAGTAAATAGACCTCTCTAGTACATATTGGTTATCCAAAGATGGACATGCACCCTTTTTCAAAAGAAACAAATATCACATCACAAACAAAATATCAAGTCATGGGATATAACAAAGAAGAGTTAGGCCTTCATGAACAAGGAATCCTAGAATCAATATCAATGTATCAAATCATGAATACCAAGACATTAGCTAATGAAAAGAGGAGAAAAGGGATTAAGTTTCAAATTTCATAAACTTTGCGAGTTCACAAACTTTGCTAAAATGCAACATGGTTCTCGAAAATTCAAAAGCTCCAACAAAGGACAATATAACTATAATTTAATTTGTAAATAAATGTGGGAAAGGAAATATCAAAAAAAAATTACAAGCCAATTCCTCTAATATGCTTCAACCACCCCATGTACACTACAACTACTTTTCAAGTTACATGAATGTAGGCAAATAAATTTTCATCTACATTTTTTCCTTAAACAAAACTTGAGTTGTTCATCTTTAGGTGAGATTCATTTATTGTTGTGGATTCAAGATCAAATAGTTATTGCATTCATTCCTTAGCTAGGTGTCTTGTGTATCATAGCTTTTTTGGGTGACTTTATTGAAGGTATTATATATAGGTTTCTAATTCATTTATTTTGTTGGTTTTTGAGCTAATTTTCTAGTTTGGAAGTGCCTCAAGCTTATTCTAGGGTATCAATTGATATATGTTTGGGGTAAAAATGAAGGAATGCATCTTTTGAAGAGTAGAAATGGGTTTTTCAATGCACATCTCCATGTATTGGTATGTCTCCATGGAAATATGTAATGATTTATAGGAATGTATAGTCATAGCTATAAGGCCTTTCTAATGTTTGATTAACTTAGTGTTTACAAGAAGACACACAATGCAGAGGATGGGTTCCTAACTGGACAGTTCACCAAACCTTCACAAAAGGCTTCATTAATTATCAACCAAGGCTCATAAGCTTTTGATAGTGTTGGCACTAGATGTGCATTCAAGGATCCTACTACACTCTATATCGATGAAACATAGGTGGTCACACATGTATTGCAACGGTAAAAGCTACAAAAGGAAATAAAGCATGAAATTGTTGAACAAGGGAACTAACATAAATCTATTGCTTATGCTACGGGTACTTATTGCTTAATACTATAACTGCTAACTATTAAATCTGAACTTGCAACTAACTAATACTTCTATCCTTTAACTCCTAACTTCTGACCTCTAACTTCTCTAGAGAACAACTCAGTGTAATTCATGCTACAAAATATCATTCATGAAATTCACATGCATATAATTGGAAACCTATCTTAAATAAATTCAGTAATGTAGCATCTAATCTAGTAATAGAAAATAAGGTGGGTTGGCAATACCTCGAGTGGCCCTTGCTCAAGTTGTTACACCCATAGAAGATATCAAATATGCACTACTTGATCAACAGTTCATGATAGTGAACTAAACTCCTTTATTGCATAAAGACTAAACTTCTTACAGTTTGACAAGAATCTCTAAAATATTTTTCATTCAGTAGTACATATCTATTGCAACTTAATAACAAAAAAACTAACAATTACTATTAATTAGTAAAAACAACCATACTATTACTACCACTAGATCTACTCCTCAACCACATATCCCAATATATAGGCTCAAGATGAATCTCATTCATACAAGGATTAAAAATGAAACATTAATGCATACGTCCACTCTCCCTCAAGGATAGGAAGAGGACAAGTCTTGAAATAAAAAACCATAAATATGAAATAGAAGAAGGAAGATCAAACTAGGACTTTTCCCCTAATGGTTAACCGTCATGATAGGAACATCTTTCCTAGAAACTATCACATCATGGATTACTCCTATTTGGAACATGCTTCTTCTTCCAGTTGTCTTATTGGTGGATAAAAGTGCATTTGCAATGAATTGTGGTTGACTATTCAAATAGCCACCTTCGCTTCCCTCTGGAACTATCGTTCTCTAGTTATTTTGGCTCTCCCCTACAACCGTCCACAATCCTTTGTTGCATGTTGGAAATCCAGTTGTTGCGGGCTACAGTCTTCTTTTCTACAAGATGTTAGGTTTTCTACCAAGGCATTCACATCTTTAACAATCACAACTAAACCATAAAAACATTCTAAATCCTATGAACATTCATACATCCACACAAGCATATGCCAATATATCATATTTATATTTCCACATATTTAGGTCTATCAAAGTGCACAAAAGGCATATGAAATATGTATGAAGTCTTGGAAATTTTTGTGAAACTTAGCAAATGAAATGATAAAAGCATAACTGATGAAGGAAAAACTAGCCATTATCTAGACCCATCATAGCCATGCATTTTCTCTCATCATATTTGTTACTACGATTGTAAAAGGGGGTTAGATGAAGAGTGATAGTTTCTAATGTAGTAAGAATGATTTGTAATGGTTATTCTTTTGATCCATGCAGATCATTATTTTCTTGAGATGGATAATTAAGTATGCCCATCAAATGAATGTAATATTTGATTTGCATGTAAATAAAATATGGTTCTATTAATATTTCACCTAATGGCATCTCTTTCCTCTTTGTTGTTCATTACTTTATTTCCCAATGGAGTGGGCACTAGTCCACATTATTGAGGGATTAACCATTCCATCATTTAAACACCATGTATCCTTGTTAGTAGTAGTAGATTAGAATATACACATTGTTCATGATTTAGTACTAGAAATCAGGGACTAATCTTAAGCAAACCTACATAGATAAATAATTAGTGAATCATTTATAGTATGTTTGTGGCACTATGTAAGTGATTTTAAACAAAATTATAAATAACATATATGATGTTTCTATTTTTGGGTGCACGTTCAAGGTGTAACTAGTTATAAAAGAGGTCTAATGTACCTAATTGATCTTGACCTAGAGACAAATTATAGGGGTCAAGTGTACATTTGGGTATAGCTTTTGATTGTTATAGTCATGATACATTATTGTTGATGTAAAAACCTGTTGAAGTATACCTTCTCAAATCTAAGTTGATCCCAAAGTACAATAAATACCACCCACTCTCATCATTGGTCTTTAACCATCCTCAATCTGTTGGTGAACTCCCTTTGTTACTTTCTTGATGACAACCCTTGGCATTGAAGGTAAGAAGTATTTTTTAGAATTATGGATGCATTCTATTGGGACCTAACAATATCATCCAATCATACTCAACTACCATATCCATTTATTCACGCCTCATCCATCTTCCCTACCTATCGTGTTCTTGATAAGGATGGGGGTACAAACTTAAAGCACACTATGGAAAAATCTTGGCATAGACATTATTTGGCCACACACAATCTAACATCATGTCATTACCTACATGGTACTATTCAACCCTTTATTTGGGATCAAAATATTTTAATCTTATGTGATGTGGTCCTTAGACATCCCATCTTAAAATCCCTCTATCATTCCATCTCCCACCCATCCCTTCTCATCATAGTCTCCCCATCATTCCATACAAACCACCATCATCCTCATCTTTAGTCCTAGATTTTCCCTTGCCATTGGTTCCACCATTGAGATGAAAACTAAAAGAAAACACTTATCCCAAGAATAATCCAAATTTGAAGCATGATCCATAAAATAATTCATCCATGTGTGCATACTCCCAACCAAGCAAGTCTCACCCAACATCTCACATCCATCGAAACCCATACATAGGCTTAATTCCTTATCTTGATATAAGTTGTGTCTAATCCTAAATCACTATGATCATCATTAGGATATATTATTATGAATCATTGTGTTGTTCTTATCATTAAAAACACATTATTCTTATCATTAACATTTCTATCATCATCCTCATCATAATCAAATCAATCTATAGATCAGAGCTTGGCAAGGGGTAAAATCTAACCCTGTCTTGACCTTTTATCCTTGGATCTTGACACACCCATCCCTTCCTTAATCCATCATTTCCCTCATCCCACCCCCCATCTACTACCTTGGCTTCAACATTATACATATTACTAAAGCATGTGTTTTGAAGGTGTTTGTTTATTTGTGTGTTTACATTTGATTGGTTTATATAACTCTGATGTTCTATAGAACACACCATGTTATGGTCACCATAATTATCCATATGTTGGTGTGTCTTGAAAATGTACCCACTAGATCAATAGGTTATCTGCAACATGTGTTTTTATGTTAGTCCACATGCACATGGTGCACTATCATCATGATGTCTTATATCATGGTTTGTAATTCCAAGTGATACAATGAATAATAGGTTCTTTTCACAATATGTTACTTTGACAATGTTCATCATTTCATTATCTCCCATATCATTTCTATTTTCATTATCCATCAGTATCCCTTTCTATCTCCCTTCCTCTTTTCATCCTCCATCTCATTTTTTATCCACCAATCATGTGCCATCATAAATATCTCAATTATCATGAGACATCATCATCACACATGTGTACTCATGATATCCCTCATCATCTCATCAAGTCATCCAATTGACATCAACCAACATGTAAATCCCCATCCATAATCAATATGTCTACAAGCATGGTGTACACATCATCTCAATTTTGTAATCTCAAGTGATTCATCCTCAATATCGACACTTCCTCTTATCATCTATCCACTACCATATTGTCTTTTCAAGATAACCTCTTGGTCCCTATTCAACTCAATGACTCTTGAGGAGGCATCATCTTTCAATCCACCATCATCTCTATTTTTATAGGTGACCAAAACAACTTGCCACCAAAAGTATCTTCCTTTCTACTTTTATTCTTCTTCGACATGACACCACTTCTTCTAGTCATGACATTATATTCAAGAGGGGCAAAATGTAGACACCTGAATTTATCCAAATATAACTACACTTAACTTTATCCTATCACACCATTAATTAAATAAATAAAATTATTTAATTTAACATTTTCAAACATCCCTCAACCATTAACTAAGTCAATGGCCTTTATTCATTTTTCAAAGCTTACTCTTTTCCTTTGACCCTTGATATCTGACAAGTTATTAGATTTCAACATTTTTGATACCTTGGAAAAGTATCAAATTTTAATTTTTTGATAACCTAATAAAGTACTAGACTTCATCATTTTTCAATACCCTAGAAAAGTATTGGAATTCATCCTTTTTTTATGCCCAACACATTATTAAACACCTTCCTTTTTTGATACCCCAATGAATTATCAAACTTCTCACCTTTCTTATATCTTGATATTGGAATTCATTCTTTTTTGATAACTTGACAAGGTATAGTACTTCTCACTTCTCTAATACTATAGCATTGGACTTCTCATAGGTCGGAATTCTCCTATTTCTAATGCCCTAACAAAGGCATTAGAATTTTCCCATTTTTGACACCTTAACAAAGTATCATAATGTCTCTTGTTCCTTTTCCTTGTGAAATCTTGACAAAGTTGTCTAGTTATTTTGGAAAATCTTAACCCTCAATTCCATATATCTTAATCTTGGCCATACTCTTCTTGCCATGTGTCCTTAGCCACTCCATTCTCCCACATGTGTGATCATGCTAACTCAACCCACTCCATTCTCCCACATATGTGAGCATGCCAACTTAGAGGCATACTAATCCTCCACCTTTTTTCCCACACATGTGTCAACATATCATCCACACATGTCACTTTGTTAACACGTGTGAGCATGCTTGGCCTTCCACATCACATGCCACTTTCTCTTTCCTCATTTAATTTTATACCTTGATCAAACCCCATCCTCTAATCTTGAATCTTTCTCTCCCTTGTGACACTTGTCACAATTCTATGAATTCAATCCATGTATCTCAAATCCTAGCCCTCCATTCAATCTTGTATTTTGGCCCTCCATTATCCTCTTGTAAAAGCTATATAATGAAGGCTTTCCACCCCATTTGACCATCCACTTTTATGCTAATATTATGTTGGCATTTTTATGAGCTAATCATCCATCTATACCCTTGTGTTGTCAAATTGGTGACACGAATACCAAAACAAATGACATACCATCCACTTGGAGCATATCAACAAGTAAACAATGAAGGTATAAATATCATTTATTTTGTTCTATCTTGTATTTTTTTCATTATCTTCATTCTTTTTCTCTATTCGAGTGTGCTTTTGTTTAGGTTTTAGATTTGTGTTTGCTACTAATCCACATTTTGTTGAAGATCACTTTAAAGGTTCACAACTAGTGCTCCTTTTAAATTTTATGAAGCATCAACTTGGATAATTGTCTTAGTAATTAATGGTTGAGCAAGATGATTTTTTAGCAGATTGGTTGTTATACTAAAATATATTCTATAATAAACAATTATAAAATAGGCTCGTTAAGGGGCCTGATTAGGTTAATCCAACTTCTAAGGGACCAATGGAGGTTAGTTGGCAAAGACCGATAGAAGGTTGGTGGAAGCTGAATTTTGATGGGGCTTCTAGAGGGAACTCAAGACCTTCAGGAGTAGGATTTAATATTGTTCGAGATTGGCAAGGAATGTCTTGGCTTTGGGAGCCAAGAAACTGGAGGAGGACCAACAACACAACTGAAGCATTAGCAGCATTAACGACTGTTAGGCTTGCTAAAAAGTTTGGGGCATCCAAAGTTCATTTGGAGGGTGATTATCTTATGATTATCGAGGTTATGATGAAGGGGAATACTAAGGCATGGCATCTACATAATGTAATTGGGAAAATTAAAGAGGAATTGGTAGCCTTTGATGACTTTAAGGTAAGTCATATCACGAGAATGGGAAATGCAGAGGCAGACACATTGTCGAAGTGGGCTATATCATTTAACGAAGTTGGTGAATTAAGAATTGAAAATTTTAGACATTTAGTTTTAGAGGAGGAAGTGTTATGAGAGATAGTACACATGCAAAAATAAATGAAGAAGTTGTTGAATGCCTTTCAATTTTTGAAGTGAATGAGAGAAGTGTGTGGAGTTGAGTGGCGGTGATGATTGTATGCCTAGCATTTATGGTGAAGCTTGCGAATTAAGTTATTAATCTCTCAAGGCATTACCTTCTCGATGCTTCTCTTTGTGGTGAACAATAGGTGTGAAAACGGTGTACAAGAGGTGGTGGCCCTGTAGCTGTAGTGGTGATGGAGTCGGTTGGTTTCTCGCTTAAAACGAGGAAGCAACTCTCACCCTTTCATGGAGAAGCATCGACAAAGAGATTGATGGGTTGTTTCCTTTACATTGATGAGCAATTAGTGTAGTCAATGCAAATAATTCTAAGAAAAGTCTTCGGCGACCTCAAGCACATGTACAAAACTAATATGGACATATATTCGTTGATAATGGCATGGGGCTTGGATTTGGGAGAGCCAATTGAAGTTGTGAAAAAGGTGATGAAGACACTGGTGCATGAGGATTACTTGGAGGACATGGACTCACTATTGGAATGGGCGATTTCAAGAGTAGGAATGGATATTAGTGAGGAAATTGAAAGTGAAGAGGATGAAGAAACTAAGAGATGTGTACCCTTTGTGAAATGGCCATAAGGAAAATGCAAAGCCAAATGAAGAGAGGGAGCAGCACGTGGGTGGAAACTTCTAAAATTGATTGTGAAGTTAATAGAGGTTGAGGTAGTAATAGTACAACAAGGTTGAAGTAGAGTGATTGGAGAAGGATTTGTGACCTTGGAGGAAGAAGACAAACGGGGTCTCCATGGAAACTGTGCCGAGTAGCTCATCTAAAGCTTTGCAGTAATCTTAATCCTCTACCATGTTTCTTGAGTTTTTTTGGATGTATGTTGTTAGTTTTGGGGGTTTTCAAAAAATTGTAGGTAATGAAGGGAAGTTGGTGTTGGTTTGCAGGGTAGTTAGAATTTAATCAAAAAATACTATGGATATTGTGATATCCAAATGTTTAACCTATTCTAAGCAACTAAAATGCAATGGAAAAACACAAAGTAACACCTCAAGATTAGCCTAAGGAATTTGTAAATGCAAAGAGAAAAAGTGTAAAATAATGACAAATAGAAATACCTCCCTTTTGCAGCTGAAACTCCTTGGTTGACCCTTGATTTTGATTTGGTTTGTATGCTCCTTGATGGCTCTTGATATAACTAAATGAAAGATTTGACTATGTGTTTGAATGCAAATGCAAATATATGAAATTGATGGCTAGATAAGTACACAAAATGACAGTATTTAGTTGCAAAATGGCTAAGTGTTAGAAATGCCTTAGAGGATGGGGTATTTATAGAGAAACTTGAATTCTCTAGAGAATTCAATGGTTGGGATTTATCCAACAAGGCCAAAATGAAGGGCTAAGGTGAGTTGAGGACTCACAAGCCCTCACATTTTGACATGTGGAATGTGAGATGGCTAAGGGTGAGATGATGTGTAGGTGATGTGAAAGGGAGGTACATGATGTGGAGGAAGGACAAGTACCTTCCAAGTACCTTGGGAGTGATAAGATTTCCTCAAAAAGGAACTTCTTGTCCCCAAGTGAGAGTGAAAATGACATTTGAAGAATTTTGGAATTTCTCAAAAATCTCCATAGGAAAAGAGAAAGTGGTTGGAGAAATAGATGTGAATTAATGGATAAGAGAGGGTCTCCAAAAAGGTGGGAATTGGTCACATGTGCATGAGGTGACAAGTCAAATATTCTAGAAGCCTTAGAAAGATAAAATGTGAATTAAAAATTCACATAGAAAAGAGGGTCAATGCCAAGAAAGGCAAATGGAAAAATTGATTAAAAAGTGGTGCTAAAAGTGGCTAATGACTTTGATTAAAGTTGTGCAAATACTTGATTATGATAATTAATGGAAGATTAGAGACAAGTGGCAAATGTAGGAGGATGTGACATTAATCCTTGATTAAGAGGATGCACACCCTAAATATGAATTAATTAAATTAATCCAAATTAGAGATGGATTATGGAGGATGTGACAAGGAGAGAGAAAAGAAGAATTTTAAATTGATTTTAATTCAAAAAGATTAAAATGACTAAATTAAATAAATTGGTGTATTTATTTAATTTAGAGAGGAGAAAGGTACCAGATAAAGTGTTTAATTGTTAAATTAAATACTTTAAGAATCTTATGTGGGAAGTGTAATATTAATTAAATAAATTAATATTGACAAAATAGATGAATAAAGAGGTAAATTTGATCATATGGGAGTGATCAAATTTGGGTGTCTACAAATGTAATTTTGAGCGTAAATTTTGATTTGAAGTAGTTGTTAAGGGTTTGGCAGTGAAGTCACTTACAATTATTTAAAAAAATTATTTCATTTTATAATTATTTTATCTTATTTTGTTTACATTGTTTACTTTATTTGAGCTTTTTTCTTTTGTTATCCACAGGGTATCCTTGGCGACTCAAGCCCCAAGTGTGCGCAACAGGGTAAGTCACGAACCAGGGAGTCGAACCCAAGACCTCGAGGAGCAAACCCAAGACTTAGACCAACTCTGCTAACCCACAGGGGCTTATTTGAGCTATTTTTATTTACTTAAGATTTATTTTATTTTGTTTATTTGAAAGTTATTTTATTTATTTAATAGCTATTTTTTTTTTACTTTAGAATAATTTTAAAATAATATTTATATTTAATTAGAGTTATTTGGTAATTTTAGTTTCTTTTAAGTACTTGTCTTCAGGCAAATCTACTGTAATGAAAATTATCTAATTGGTTATTATTAATTGTACTTTCAACGAATTAGAAGTCGAAATTTTCTACTTAAAAGAAATAATTATCTTTGATCAAATTAAGATGCAAACTTATTAACTAAAAATAATAATAATAAAATAAATTGTTAAAAATATAATTGACTACTACCTTTTTTATTTTTTATTATGATTAGCTAATAAATTTTGGCAAGTTACTCCAACTTTCAAGAAGAAACGATAATTGATAGAATTAATAGAGAAGACATTCTACCATATTTACTAAAGGACACATTGATCAATGATGATTCATTTATAGTCATGACTTATTTTATTTAATAGATGAATTTGTTTTTGCAAATTTGAGTTTTTTTCTCATTATACACATGATTTTGCTTATTTTTATCTCACAATTTAAAGGCCTTTATTAGAGTTCTAAGGATCAAAATATTGACATCTTAAATAAAACATTGAAGCTAAAATGAAATCCAATTAAATTTTTGAAATAATTATTATCTAACTTTTCATTTAATTCATTCTACAATTTCCATTATCACTCACCATCTTATTAGGAATATATTAATAAATATTATATAAATATTAATTATATGTAATTACAATTCACCTCTTATCATCATTGTAATAATGTTTTTCAATGTAATAAATAAATAAAATGGCTCCAAACTAATCATGACATATAGTTTATATTTTTAAAAGGTAAATCTAAATTAATATTTTTGAACATTAAGATATCTATATTAGAACATAGAATTTGATTAGTACAAATCTTTACAATAATACACACCTAATCCTATTAAAAATATGATATCGTTTGGAATAAAATAAAATAATTGCTAAAACATTATCATATAAATATTAAAAGTTAATATTTTTATAAATAATTACAATAACAACATATGTCTAAATGTAATCATATAAAGTTTTTAAATCTAATATTTTAAATTGTAATATCAAAGATCATTTTAATATTATTTTAAAATTCTATTGTATGAAAAAAAAAACATGAAATGATTTTTCATGAGTTGGTTGGTAATAGATATCCATGAATGACTTAAAATCCATACCATGAACCACATAAGCCTTTATTTGCATATGCATTCTCATTATCACCTTATTAAAAAGGAATTCGATTGGTTGAAAAAGTAGTAGAAATTTCAAGTACTTGTAACACTTACATGCTTTAGAAGTAAATCAGCCTTGCACTAAAAATGTTTTGATTCACTATCTTAGACTAAGGTGCTATATTCTTGTGGAAATTTGTTAAATAAAAAATTTAATTGTGAGATCCCACAAGAGTAAGTCATAATTCCTTATCTACATATTTTATAAAAAAAATCCTATATACATGTTGATAAACATGTTGTTATTGTATCTTTGATGTGACTTGTCCAATGTGCAATGACAAATATTCTAACAATTAGAGAATTTGTTACGAATTACTAAATTTCCTTTGTGTTTGTGAGGGATAACTTCTTTGTATGATATAAATTTGAAAATTTTGGGTATGCTTTTAACTAGAAAGTATGAAAGGCAGCTAAACTAAAATAGAAATGGAAACAATAATTAAAAACTTCACAAGGAAAAATAATCAATAATAAGACCCCTTTTCCAACAAAGAACATTTGAAAAGAGGGCATGCAACTAGGATTTTAAGCATAAATGTAATCTAACATATGATAAATACACACATAGGGGTCTTATGACTATGATTAGATAACTACCTATAATTTTATCACAATTGCATGAGGAAAATCTTTGAATTCCATATATAACAAAAAATATTTACAGAAAGGTTGTGAATTAAGCATACAAATAATAAACAACATAAAGAAGTAATGCCTTGCCTCTTTGACCAGTCCTCTTACCTTTTTATTCAAATCCAATAGAAGAGTTTTATAACTCTTTTATTTTTATATAGTATAATAATTCCCTATTTTTAGAAAAGTAAAACTAAAAACAACCCTTTAACATTGAAAAATATTGCATTTATAGTTTTCCCCGTTTGTAACTAACCTATAATTAACTACCTTTTAGACTCAGTAAAACATTTAAAATATTACAGTCATTTGACGAGTGTACATATCAACTTATTAAAATAAATATGTTTCAAACATTTATAAAAATGACTCAATAGTAAAATACTAAGCTTATGTGCAAACTTGATGACTATTTGATTTTCAAGACATTATGTTGAATTATTTGTTTGTATTAGTTGTAAGTATTGATCCTTGAAACATTTTTGTCAAATATTTCATAAGTAAGCACCATGAGTAATATTTTTTTAATCAATCCACCTTCTTTCCTCCATGGTCTAGTGCTGAAAGATGTAGATATTTAGCTCTTCAATACTCATTATATGCTACAACTTCTTGTACCTATCAATGATAATCCTCTCTAGGAAACTAAAAGGTGCAAGACTTAGCAACTTGGATCATCTTCAAACATTTACATATGTTCAATGTTACAAGTGTTTTTGAAATTAGATAATCTCTAATGCCTCTTTGAATTATGTACAAGATCTCAACTCAAGACAACTCATTGTTCTTTACCATTGATAAATCAACTAGGAGTAAATTTTCATGGATTGAATACAACAAGATTCAAGGCTTGGACAAAGACGTCCACTAATTGAAACCTTCCATATATATTTTCTTCACTAATTTCTATGTTTTCTAGGTTACTCATGAGAGACTATACAATTGACACCCCACTATTAGTTGGAATAAAACCCAAACTAAAAAACAAATACTACAACTCTAATACCAATATGTTGGAAATAAGACAAAAAAATATAAACTATGCAAACCAAACGAGGAGAACAATATTCATAAAAATAGAGAATATTTTCTATTTAAACCTCAAAATATCATTTACAAATTTGCAAACAATTTTTTTGTTGTTGTAAATGATTGCTCTATTTGGAGTTGTAAGGTATGCTCACTATTCAAAGTTGTTGTGTAACTAGTTTCACGTAGCTACTACTACTAATCTCCTACTCGAAATTCTACTATTGTAGTTCTCTATTCTTCCTCCAAAAACTCTACTATCTTCTAATTGATTGTATTCTTCTCCTCCTTCCTTTTGTTTATCTCTTCCCTTTTCAAATTCACCAACCACAATAAATTCCTCCCCCAAAATTGAACTGTTATTTAAATTTCTTAAATTTGGGTGTCAAAAATAAAGCCCCCAAAAATAAATGTTGTTTGGTGGTTGCAGGAGGAATGAAGGTGGCATAATCCAAGAGATCTTGGTCAAGGGAAAAAGTACCCACCAAAATTAATTATTTGACTCGGGATTAATGCATTTCAAAAACCCCCTTAATCTTGAGTCTCTTTCATTCTCATTTTGTATTTATGGAGCTAAAATTGTCCATTCTAGAGCTCGACTTCCAAAACTCAACATTTTGTAGTTTGAATTTTGGAGCTTAATATTCTAGATCTTGATGTTGCACATGTCATTTGAAGCTAAGTGTGTGGACTCTAGAGATTTTGTTGTTGTTTCCATGATGCCTAATATTTTTCTTAGGCATTCAAAACTCTTTTGAGTGGCTTGGTAAAAATGCCTGCAAGTTGCTACTTAGACCTACAATACTAAAACCTTAATTTATCCATGTTCTACTATCTCCCATATAAAGTGATACATGATCTCAATGTGCTTGTTGCATCCATGGAATATTGGATTCTTATTATGATATATTATCACAAAATATGGTTGTACCATCTTCTTGTTCTTCTTTCAAGTCTATATATTAGTTTTAGCTATGGAAAGAGAAATATTGGGTTATTTCTTGGATGCCCATGAAATAAGTATTGAACCCAAATGGAACACATGTCTTGATGTTATCTTCTTATCATCTACACTTCCTTCACAATAACTATCAATGTATCTAACTATCCCAAACTTAATTTGATGTAATAGACAAAATATTTTACCCTTGATGCCATTTACATACCTTAGGATTTTTTTACTTGACAATGTGTAACTTTTGGTGTCTCCATAAATTTGGAAATTGAGCTTACTACATGCATTATATTAGGTCTAGTTGCTATCAAATACATTAAAATTCCAATCATACTTTTGTATAGATTGGATTCACATTGTTGTTGCAATTTTCCTTAAATAATTTCAAACCTATGATTGTTGGTGTTAGTGTAGTCTCATTGTTTTGCATTCAAAGTATCTTCAATATCTTTGTTGCATACTTTGATTGAGAAATTAAAATATATTTGTTTACCTCTATGTCTAAGAAATATTTAGCAAACTTAATTATGTCATCTCAAATTCTCTTCATGGCTTCATTGAAATCAACAATGAGGAAATCATCATTCCTCATATAATTTAAATCATTTGAATACAAATATATATATATATATATATATTACCATCACTTTTCTTGACGTAGCGAGTGATCTCATCATTGATTTTTTAAAACCATTGCTCATCAAATATGAGTCTATTTTGCTACACCATACCCAAGGTGCTTTCTTAATTCCATAAATAGATTTCTTCAACCTATATACTTTGTTTTCTTGTCCTTGAACTTCACACCTAGGTGGTTGTTCAATATACACTCCTTTGAGCACTCCATTCAAGAAGGTTGACTTCACGTCCATTTGATACACCTTCCATTTATGTTATGTTATTATTCCTAAGACTACTCACACAATTTCTATTCTTACTACTAGAGAATATGTCTAATCATAATCTCTTTCAATCTATCATTTATATCCTTCGACATTTCTCTTTGTCTTATAGACCCACTTCACTCCAATCACTTTTTTATCCAAAGTTAAATTAGTTAGCTCTTTTGTCTTATATCTCTCTATTGCATAAATTTCCTCATATATGGCCTCACATTATTTATCTTATTTTATAACATCTACAAAATATACTGGATCACTTTGATAAAATAATGTAAAATTTATATTTTCATCTAATTCATCATCACAGCTTGTATTTTGATAAATCTTCGTCAAGATTATTTTTCTTAGCATTAGGGAGGCAAGGGTGGTATTGGAACTCTTTTTGCTACTACTACTTGATTGTGTATAATTTCTTTGGAGCTTACTAGTCTCTAGAGCTACAATCTATGCATTTCAGAGTTGACTGCTAAGCTCCCTTTTTGTTGTAGGTGATATGTGGAGTTGGTTGTTGGGCTCCATTCTTCTATAGATGCACTTTATTTTTCTTCATTTCCTTTTTCTTTATCATCAATGGGAACCATAACTAAAATACCTAAGGAGGTGTCCACCATAACATCCCATGACTCATTTTCTATGAACTCAAAATCCTTGTCAATTGCTATTTGCTTAGTGATAGGGTTATACAATTTGTATCTTGGACTCTTTGTTGTAGCCAATGAAAATGCACTTTTTACCTGTCATCTAACTTTTTTTTTTCTTTGGTACAAATTCATATTCCACACACCTAAACACTCTAAGGTGTTTTACACTCTATTTGCAATTTTTCCATGTCTCTTGTGGAATCTTATAACACATGGCCTTTTTTAGAAATATATTTAGCAAATATATTATTTTTGTGACAACCTCATGCCAATATTCATTTGACAGTCCCTTGGCCTTCAACATACTTCTTGTCATCTCCATGATGGTCATGTTTTTTCTCTTTTCTAGTCAATTTTGTTGTGGAGAGTAGTTGGTTGTCAACTATTTCTTGATGCCTTCATTCTGGAAAAAAATCAAAAATTCCTTGGAGGCATACTCTCCCCCTCTATTTGATCTAAGGACCTTAATAAGGTGTCCATAATCCTTCTAAATTTATCCCTTAAATAATTTGAACTTCTCAAAAGCTTTGAAATTATTCTTAAAGAAGTAAACCCATGTCTTTTGACTAGTCATCAATTAAATTCATATAATATTGGTTCTTGCATATTGTGAAAGTTTACATAGGGCCACATAAATTTGTATGTACCAACTCCAATTGTGATCTTTCCCTTCTAGAGTTCCTTGGTTAAAATGGCTACCTATATTGCTTTCCTAAAATACAAGCTTCACATTTTTTGTTAGGCTCTACTATGATTAGTAAACCCCTAACCATACCCTTCTTGGACAAAATACTAAGTTCAAAATAACTTAAATACATGTACCTTAGATGCTAGAGCCTAGAGGGGTCTTTATGACCATTTGAAGGCTACTTGTTGTTGTATTTGTGTAAACTTTACATTCTTGAGAGGAGAAAATGCAAACTGTATTGATAAATCAATTTGTGTCCTTAGAGGAAATGTCATATTTTGTCATTTGAACTATTGCTACCACGTTCTTACTCCCATTCTTGCAAAAAATGATACTCTCCTTTTTCTATTATCATTTTGTAGCCTCTTTGGACCAATTTTCTAACACTTAATAGGTTATTTTTTATCCCTAATACATAATAAACATTCTCTATTTCCTTTTTGTCACCGTGCTTAGTACAGATCATGATAGACCCTTTGCCCACTACTGGAAATTTTTCATTATTCCCCATTTTATCCCATATTTGGCATTCTCATCTATGAATGCAAATAAATCCTCATTTCCACTCATGTGATTACTACATCCACATGCTACACCAATGCTACACATGAAGAATTTTGAATTATTAGGTTTGGCCTCTTTCTCATCAACCACATTTGTACTTTTTTTTGTCTAGTCACGGTATTTTTTTATAGCATTCACTTGCATAATGACCATACTTGTGGAAATATTAACACTACATATTACTTTTATCATACCCTTGATTTGATTTACTATTATTTTCTTTAGGATTTGAAGTTGGAGTATGAGTTGATTTCTCCCTCTTGACTATTTGTTCTTCTAGAGTTATCTTCTCTAGAGCCACACCTTATGGAATTGATTCTGCCTCTACCTCTACCTCTAGAGTTCCTTTCAAAGTTGTTTCTTTCTCTTCCCATACTTCTTGTATTGGCTTGAGCTTTGAATACTTTCTCTTAGGAATAAGGTGCATACTTGTTTAGGCACTGCTCATAGGTTTTGTAGTGAACTCTTCAAATCATCCACTATCATCTTTGAGAGGTTTTTGGCCTCTCATATGGTAATGCATATTGGGTCAAATTTTGAGGGAAGACTCTTAATTATTTTTTGAAAAATCCTCTACTCTTCCATTATTTCACCATTCATTATCAACTAATTTTTCAAGGTGAAAAATCTAATATGGAAGTCTAAAATAGACTCTCCATCCTTCATTTGAAGAGTTCCAAAATGTCTCCTAAGCATCTGAATTTTAACTAGCCTCACCTTATCAATACCCTTGTAACTAGTTTGGAGTATTTCACAAGCCTCCTTTGCATAATCAGTTGTTATTCTAAAAAAAATGGCTTCTATCAAAGTCATCTCTATTAAACTAAGGGCTTTAGTATCTTTTCTTTTAGTCTCCTTCAACTAGATCTTTTGGATATTTGTGAGAGATACATATAATGTTGGGTTTGCTACATCTATTAAACCATTGATCACTAGCTCCCATAAATCATTTGCAACCATTATTGTCTCCATATTCTTTGCCTACACATCATATTTTTTTCCATCAAAATAATGATGGCTACCGCTAGCTCTTTTTATCACCTCCAACCATGCTTCACACTCAAACAAGTCTTCAATACCTAGTACAAGTTAAAACCTTGGGCTCTAATACCAATTTGTTGGAATAAAACCCAAACTAAAATATAGATATTGTAGCTATGTTACAAATATGTTGGAAATATGACCAAATAAAAAAACTACAAAGAACAAAGATTGAAAACGAGATTCATAAAAATAGAGAAGACATACTATCTATTTATCTCAAAATATCATTTACAAAAAACTTTTTATAATTTGATTACAAAATGCTTACAAACAATTATCTTGTGAGGTAAAAGGGTGACTATACTCATTTACATTGATGCCACTCATAACTTCATTGATGAGAGATCGGTGGCCAAAAGAGGCCTCAAGACATAGGACTTTAAGGGATTCAATATTATGGTGGTTGATAATTTCACCATACAATACAATAGGAAGATCTCCTAGTTGAATCCTAATTTGGGAGGATGGAATATGAAGGAAAACTTCTATGTTGTCAACATAAGAGACACAAATATGGTCCTAGGTATCTAGTGGTTGTACTCACTAGGAGAGATCACACAAAACTTCTAGACCGTGGAATTAAAGTTTCAATTAGAGAGGAAAGAAGTGGTACTATAATGAATAAAAAATAAAGCGCCAAGGATTGTATTGGCTAAGAGAATGGAGGAGTAGAATTCCTCTAAGGAGTTTACCAAACAAAGGCTTTATGGATTCCATTTGGTTGGAGGATGGTGTTAAGCCCATCATCGCTACTCCTTACCACCACCCAAGGAGACATAAGAAGGAAATCAAAAATGTCATTAAGGAACTACTAGAAATGGTCACATCAAACACAACTCAAGTCCCTTTTCTTCCTTTGTGATCTTGGTGAAGAAGAAAGATGACACAATATACATGTGAGCACTAAACAAGAAAACTATCGAGAGCTGATACCCCATTCCCAAGATCAATAAATTGATAGATGAGATTCACAGAAAAATATATTTCTCAAAAATAGATATCAAATTAGGCTACCACCATATCATATTCTAAGAGGAAGATATTCACAAGATGTCTTTTTGATGTCACTATGGGAACTATGAGTTTTTAATCATGTCATTTGGCTTGAAAAAATATCTAGCAACTCTTTAGTCATGCATGAATTAGGTTTTCCATAAGAAAATAAGAAAGTTTGTTCTTATCTTCTTTGATGACATTTTGATCTACAACAAAACATGGGAAGACCACCTACAACACATTGATGAAGTTTTGGTAATTTTGGAAGCACAAACATTGCTTGCCAAGGAGTCAAACTGCAAGCTCATTATGACAAAGATCTTGTATCTAGGTCACAACATTAGCCTAAAGGGAGTGTAGGTGGACATGGAGAAGATCAAAGCAATTTGGGACTAGCCTCCATTGAGGACTTTGAAATAACTACAAGGATTCTTCAACCAAGTTACAACCACTATTGGCAATTTGTTAAGGCATTATCCCAACTAGTCACACCCTTAACTGACTTAAAAAGGAAGGGAGCTTTTGCATTAACTGAGGATGCACAACGAATGTTTGATAGACTAAAAGAGGTAATGAGCTCATGTCCTCTATTAGAAGTTCTAGATTTCACTCTTCCTTTCATATTGGGATGCAATTCATCAAAAGAAGGAATTGATGGTGTACACATTAGAAATAAGCACTTGATTGCTTTTGAGAGTTGAAAACTCATAGAGGTGGAAAGATGTTTCTCCATCTATAATAAGGAAATGTTGGTCATCATGCACACATTGGTCAAATTATGGGTGATCAATTTTTGTCAAAATTGATCACAACAATTTGAGATATTTTCTCAGTTAAAAAGGATCTAAATGAGTGGTAGAAAAAGTAGGTAAGCAAACCCCAAGTGTACATTTTGATATTGAGTTATTTCAAAGGAAAAAATAATGTTGTTTCTTATGTGTTGTCTAGAAGGCCGAGTATGTTCATGTCTCATATCTCAATGGATTAGAAGAATGAAATCAAATAGGGTATGTTAAAAATATGCTCACAACTAATGTGTTGGAAGGAAAGCTATCCAATGACTAGTACATCATCTACAATGAACTCATTCTCTAAAGGGAGGAATCTACTTGGTGCCTAAATCAAGGATGAAGGGAAATATTTTATGGGTAGTGCAAGACACCCCTTAGCAAGTCACCCTGGGTATTTCAAGACCTTCAAATAGATCAGGAAAAGGTTCACATGGAAGGGATTCAAAGATGATGCCCTCACCCATATTAAAGAATGTATCATTTGTCAAAGGAATAAAAAGGAATAGATATTTTCGGCAAGTCTTTTGTAGCTTTACCCATCTTGAAGAAATGGAAAATTTTCTCAATGGATTTCATTACAAGACTTCCTAAAGTCCAAGGTAAGGACCATCTCTATAGATTTTAAAGTGACATAGGTGGTTGATCTATTCTTCAAAGAAGTGGTGAAACTTCATGGATCATCCAAGAGCATTGTGAGAGATTAGATACAATCACTTCATGAGCTTGTTTTGGTAAGATCTCTTCCATTTGATGGGAACTAAGCTCACCCCCAACACAAGCTACCACCCACAATTAGATGGCTAGACCAAGATTGTGAACAAATGGGTGAAAGTTACTTGTAAAGTTATGTTGTTGATATTAGAAGAGAGATTAAGTAGATATGTTTGGGGAAGCACTATTACAACACCACCTATCACATGTAAATCAAGATGATGTCATTCATGGCTATGAAGCTTGAAGCTTCATTGATATCATTTTGGTGGATACCAGGGTACCATGAGCAAGTGATGTGATCAAATAGAGCTAAGACATTTTTAAGTCACTTAAGAATAATATCCAATAGGATCAAAAATAATAGATATATGCAAACCATCATAGGATTGTGAGAACATTTGAGATTTAAGACATTTTTTGGAAGATTGTAGTCGTACAAGCAATGTATTCCATGACGGAAAGTGGGGCGGAAATTCTCAAACCATGCTTTTATCAGCCTTACAAAATCTTAAGAAGGATTGGTAAAGTGGCCTCTGAGTTTGAGCTACCAGAGAGAAGTAAAATACTCAATGTTTTCAAGATGTCTTGTCTTAAAAAGGCACTAGCAAAACATATAGATCCCTTGGATGAGTTGCCTCCAATTGATGAAGACAAAAAACTAGTTCTAATTCTTGAAGTTGTGATAGATGTAAGGGAGAGGAAGTTGAGAAACAAAAGTACCAAGGAGTACATGATTCGATGGAAATATTATTCGATGGAGGATGCAACATAGGAAGGCCCATAAATTTTAGAAATTTTGAACTTGCAATTTATTGAGGACAAACAATTTTGAGAAGGGAGAACTTGTCATGTCACACTTTTAGTCAATCTAAGTCTATACATATTAGGTATGTACCTATGTCTTCCTTGTTTCCATTTGTTGTGTGTTTTCCCTTCCTAAGTATGCATTTTCTTCCAACTCTACTCTTCCCTTCTAGTTGCTAGAGCCTATTGTTCCTTTTGTTTTCCACGCACCTTTTCATTGTATTTGTTGGACTTCTATGTATTTCCATGCATGTTTCTTGACCCCCAACACCTCTCCCTTTAGTTTGATTCTTGTGATGGTCGACCCCATATCCTCGATTTCCTATGTTTTCATTCCCCTCCTAACTCCCCAACACATGTTGTATTGTTCCTAGTAGTCTATTTTTGGCACTATTTCTTTCAAAGTGGAATCTTTGCCACCCGTGATCACTATTCAAATTTGAGGTTTCAAGTGTACCTGGTGGCCAATTCGTTCTATTTGTGGATGATATAAAAGTGAAAATACTTTCATCTAGGATTATCATCTAACTTAATCAAATTCCTTTTAGAATCCAATTTGAGCACTTGTGTTTGAGCATGAGAATCCTAAGATGAAAACCTAGTGATTTGAAATGACGATCTCATACAAAGTTCATATTTGAGCTTCATTGAATGCAAACTCTAGCCACATTATTTGATTTGATTTTCTATTATTGTTAGCATGAATTGTTGTAGTTATTGGTACTGCAAAATTATTTGAATATAATACAACCATTATTGTAATAAGGAATGGATTGGGATTTACACGTATTATTTATTGTTCATGAGAAGATCAAGAGTTCTTTTGTCATTTTTTTTTGAAATGTAATGATATTGTTGATGCGTAAATAGTAATTTTTAATCCAAATTGTCTAAGATATAAGTGAAGGCTAGGGACAATAATGTGATTTGCATACTTATTTTGGATCAATACATTATAGATGAGGATTTTTACTCACTCTCCATATTTTTTCCTATTGATAGATTTTTTTCCAACAATACATTTTTATTTTGCAATATTTTTTATCACATTTAGATGCTTAATTCTCTAATTTGTTATGTTGCATTTACCTTTGCATGTTAAAACCCATTATAAATGGAAGAAACAAGTATAAATTTAGGTAGAAAAATCTAGATATAATTAGCCAATAGGCTTTACTTTTGGACTTGCTTGTCAACAATTTACCTGAATACCTATCTCGCGCTTGAAACATCTTTCAAATTTCCATTAAATAGGTTTCAATTTGTCATTTGTTGCCACTGTAAAACAACTTTCGGCCAGTTGAAACATTTCTTCACCCACGCTTGAAAACAAATTTTAACCGCACCCAATATTTTTTCGTATCTCCAAATCAAATCCAATTTCAAGTCAACGATCAAATATTTACATTTAAAATTCTGTAAATTTTTGTTTCGAGCTCAAGAATCAAGCAACTCTAAAACCCTAATATTTTAGGTTCACATTTTACTTGTTACATTCCCACCGCTCTTGTTGTCAGGTCACGTAGTAAACTAGACGGAGCGTAGGCAAAATCAAACTGGGGAACGACTATTTTGAAAACCATTGATGATGTCTTTCCATCACTAGGATACAAGGTAATTGTATCTTGGGAAAGTCTTTCATTAAGATCTATATTCTGGTTACTCCGTTATTTGCTTCTTCCTTGCATGTATCATATGTGCTAATTAGGAGTGACATTGCAGAAGCCTAATAAACAAAAAAATAGCTCCAAAAATATCATGCTAAACTAAGGCAATGGCTTCCTACTATATCCAAGACATAAATAACAATATATCCAATAGAGAAATAGAAAAATAAAATCTTATGGTTTTAAGTAGGAAATAGGAAAATTAAATTTAAGATGGCATCTCATAAGCTATTCTATATAGTTGTTTCTTGAGCTCGTCTTCCTACAAATTTGTTCTTATTTGGCATCTCATAAACTATTCTATATTGTTACACTCGAATTGTGTAGTTACTATTTACTATTACTACATAGGGTAAATATGAATGTAATGTGAATTATGGAGATGAATGAATTGTGCTTGTACCTTGTTATCAATATGAATGTTATCTCATTTGACTTTATCTTAGTTTATGTTATTTCATGGGGAAATACTGCATATATGTGAATAAATGGTTATTGAATTATTATTCTAAACTTTGGAGATGTTTTATGTATACTGCATATGTTGTGAACAATTAACTGTCGTGTGCATGTGTTAGTGGATGAAGGTATATGTTCCATTCCTCCAGGCGGAGGGGGAAGTATCACTCAGGAGAAGATCTTGGTCGGGTAACTGGTAAAAGTAAACTATCTGAACATATACACACACCACATTAGAATGATTGAGTTGATTCAGTTTGTGGGTAGTTGGTAAGTCATCCTTAGCTGATATGTTTGCATTTGAGAGTCTTGTTTACTATTGCATGCATTATTGGGTGATGTTTACCTATTGATCTTTTGAGATCTTTCTTGTACTATTACAATTATATTGACAAGTGGGATGTGTGTGGAAGTATGTGTATATATATGCACATACATATCAATGGGATCTAACAACATGTATATGCACATGTATAGATGTATCACATGCAAACACTTATAAATATGATGGTGATTGTGAATGGCTATATGTGAATCGGATGTGAACATATATATTATGTATAGTATATACATGTATCCATGTGTATATGTATATCGATACATGTGTACATTGGTGAATGGACACGCTCATACAGATGCATCGATATAGATATACCTTCATATATGTGTACATAGAGGCATATACATTTATACATATATATATGCATACATTCAATATAATGTATTTATTATATATATTATATCTTACTTGTACTCTTTTATATATATATCGAATGTATGCTTAATTATTGGTTTATGATATATATATGTAAATATATATTAATAGTTATATACATATATATATAAATACATGATGGTATTTAAATATATATATATATATATTATATATAACATATTATATATGTTAATAGAAACTGACTATCATTTGTTTAGATAGAAGCCGATTTATAAAGGTTGATAATGGTCGATATGACTATGTTCTTTGAAGCCGTATGAAGTTTCTTATGACTCTTTGTGAAACCAATTATCACTCAGAATGTCACACGATATAAGACATTGTATTTTGTTTGATATTGTTGTCGATATTAAAGCATAGACTTGGTCAACACCTTTGGTAAGATCAACCTTGACTTTGTCAACTGTTTTAAATGCTTTGGTCGACTCATCCTCTATACAAATTGATGGATGTTTGTTGTTGAGAAATGGTAGTTGATTGTTTCTATAGGTAGTAAAACCATGCTAAATAAGAAGAAAAGAGGGATGGATTTGGTGCCACCTCTGAAACCAAGTTGTTGTAGATGTTTATTCTTAGTGACAATTCGAATTCAACATATGCAGATTGAATACGTCTTGTAATTGTTGTCAATGCTACAAGTCAATATGTAGGTGGTTTTGTTGAGTATGAGCTTAGGAATTTGCCACCCTATTGTTGTGTTTCATGTGTTGCTTTGCATGGAACTTGTTGTTCATTAACTATAGGCTAAGAGTTTACTAGGTTGCTCTATAAATAGCTAAGCCATTTCATTAGTAAGGACGCATTCTTTCCCAAGATTACACATCTTTTGCAATTCCTTATTTTTGTGTTATTCCTAGCCATACTTGTTTTATATTGTGAGTGAGAAAGACAAAGTGTTCTATTGTGTTGAGAGGAAACATTGTTGTTTGAGAGAAGTAAGCTATCAACTTGTTAGATAGAGTTATTTGTGACATTCTTGAGAAGTTGATTATCAAGCTAACTATTGTTGGAGAGGGTTGCATTGTTGTCTTCTAATTGGATAAGCGATAAAAGGCATGATGATCTCTTCTTCTTTGTTATTTACTTTGAAATGATATGTTTTACATGATTGCTTGAAATGTCTTTTCCAGTGTGTGCATTAGAGATATTAGAGTATCTTTGAAAAGGAAATTGAATCAATTATGTTGTTTTCATGTTATACTTGTAAGTACTCCATAATAGGAGTTTGATGTATATCATAGATATTATATACTAGGCTTGATTGAACACAATAGGCACTTGTGATACACCTAGCTAAGTTATTGATTTAACTAGGAAAGCTTGTGTTTACTCCTAGGATAGTTAATCCAGTATGGGAGGGATCTTGTGTACTTACTTGTTAAGTAGGTTAATTCCAAGTAGATTAAAAATGGTGTTAGGTTAATCTATGGTGACAGAATATCCATTGAAGGAAATACCTATGCGTAATTTAAGATAGCCTTAATTCAAATCGAATCTGAGTTGTGTATGTGATAGATGACTCTCAATAGGAATACTGAATGTAACACTTTGGCCAAAGCAGTGTACATTTTTGAGAATCAACTATGGATTGTGTGACTACCGAAACTACACTGTCAATTCACCATGATCTAGTATTACATGCTAGTTCAAAATTGTGGGATTACAAGTTCTAGTTATGTAGGACACAACACTATGCTCAATTGGTTTTCATTATCGGTTACTCTACCAATCTCTTCGTCGAAGGGAAGTGCTATCTATTGAATGATAGATGTGTGGGGGACCGCATTAAGAGTCTGTGGTTGGAAAAAAAGCGCTTGAGTGATGTTTCTCCTCCACAATAGGTGCAAGAAGAACCAAGATTTGAAAGGAAGGATCCTGGACCGTCTTACAACTATTTGTTCTAAAGCTCTTTGATCTATGTATGAAAGTGTATGTTTTCTTGTATTGATGTATCTTATGTTTACTATGATGAAATGGAAATCCATATTGTATTATGTAATGCATCTTGTTCGTATATTCTCAATAAAGAAAAGAAATTTTTTTATTACAATGGCTTGTTACTTAGGTTATTTACTCGTAAGGTGTAAATTTAGAAATTTTTACTTCATTAAGGATTGGTATGTTACATGTGGTATCAGAGCTACCAAATTTAGCTCTGGAACCTATGAGCTCATCATTCTTTTTGTCCAATGTTATCTAATGTTGTGAATTATTGTGCTAAGATGGTGTGTCTCAGATTAACGGATCAAAATTCAGTAATCAGAAACAAGTGTTACCTCAAGGCCAAGAAGGAAAGGGAAGCCATCATTAGAACCATAGAGGGAACCAACTACGACAATTCCTTCTGGTTGAGTGACACTGAAACCTTTAGTCACAAAATTTCTTGAATCAGTAATGTTAAAAGAAAGATGAAGATGGAGGCTATGTACAATTACCTACAAACCATCTCGCCAAAAAATTTTGAGTCATTACTGCTTTCTAGGGATATGCCTTCAGAAGAAAGTGTTAGTCTGACATTCATCTTTAGGGATCCTAGGGTTCTTCCATTGATTGAAGTAATAGTAATTTCTTCAAGTAACGAGTTTGAGGGATATGTACCAAGGACACCGCCAGATGAGAAATGGTCTCATGAACATATCTCTACGGAAAGGGTATACTACATTGTTGATGAACACCATATTGACATTGCTTCTCATAACTATGCATTGGATGATAAATCCAAAGGTTATTATCCTTTTTGGGATAGGTACGAACAAATGAGAGATGAATAGAAAGATAGGGAACAACAACTATCTCAGTCTCTAGGTTATACTCCTTTAAGTTATGTGTCAGAGAGTGAATCCTTAGGATATTCTCTACTCGACTATCTAAATAGTCACTCCATGTAATCAAAGGATATTGAAATCCTCATGAAATGAATAAAATTATGTGTTTTTCAATAAAGAAGTGTGTGCTTAATCTTATGTGGAATTCATTATGTGTGTATTAATGCCATTTTTAATATTTTTCATAAGATAGTTGAAAACATAATCTAGCCTAACATGGATAAAAATTTAGGTAAAAACCAATCTTGTAAGGATGGTGAGGACACAAACTAATCTGGGCGAAATTCAAAAAGTTGGAAAAGGAACCAATAGAGTAGAGGCTAGGCTTGACCAAATCTTGGCAAGGTTGGATAATCTTGAGCAAGAAAGAGTTAAGGATATGGTAGAAAAGGAAGTACCTATTAATGAGAATGAGAGAGAAAACTCTTCCCATGGGCATAATGAAACCCATAATCATGAGAAGGAAAAATCACCTATGCCATCTATTGAAAGGAATAAAAATCTTGTGGCTTCTAAACTTTATAGGGACATGAAAAAGATTATTCCACCCAAGTTTGATGGTAATGTTGGAGGTGATGAGGCTGAAGTGTGGCTTGTCCAAATGGAAAAGTATTTTGAAATAGGAAACTATGATGAGGTTACTAAAGTCGCATGGGGTGCGTATCAGTTAGCAGGAGAAGCCTCTAACTGGTGGATGAACAAGAAGTTATAACTCAACATTAACTCTTAGAAATTTATACTATTACCAAAAACTCTCGGATTTCTAGGGTCTAAAGCAAGGTAACATGATAGTCAACGAATATTGGGAGAAGTTTACCTGACTTCTGCGCTATGTTCCCATATATCATAAGGATGAGAAATTCTACATTAGGAAATTTATAATGGTACTTAACAGTTAGATTGGAGAGGAAGTGGATATGTATGGTCCAACAACAATGGATCTTGTATATGAAAAATCAATTAAGTAGGAGCAAAAGCTTAGGGCTAATTCCACTCGTTAAGAAAGAAAAGAACAAAAGAAGGATGTGGAAGTTCCTAACAAGATAGTTCCAAAGAAGGAGGAATCTATGCAAAATATTCCAAGGAAAAAGGGGAAAAGATTCTACAATAATAGAAAGGAGATTAGGAGAGAGCGAAAAAGGAATGACTAGCATGTGTAATACCAACAAGGCTAATGAAAATATCAATGTCTAGAGAAACCATAAGGAAAAGAGGATGGGCTACAAGATGTTTTATATGCAGAGGGGATCACTATGCTAGTGAGTGTCACAATAAAACTTATGGATCACGACCATATGGTAATCCATTACCCACCTAGTAGGCGATTTTTGAGCAAAAGATACATGCAACTGTGGATGATTGTTAGGTAGAGTACCAAGTAACTCCAATTGAAATGCCAGGTATTTTTTTTGGATTACCTATTTCTATTCTTATTAAAACTAGTGCAATTGAGAATTTCATTTCACCTAGAATAGCTAAACAATTATCTAGGAAGGCAGGACACATGGCAATGTCTTGGGATGTAGAGTATACAAACTAGACAAGAGCAAAGGTGGATCAATGTCTATTTGAGGCTAGGATAGAACTACCCAGTTTTTCTACTAAAGTAAACCTTTATGTCACACCTCTAGGATCATATGGTGTTAACCTAGGAATGAATTGGTTGTGGAAACATAGGGCTAAAGTAGATTGTCATGCAAAGACCGTAGAATGACTAGATGATTTTGGAAATCAAGTTAAATTCCAAGGGATGCCTAGAGAGGTTAGGATTCGACAAATTACGACAATGCAACTTATAAGAGCTAAGAAGAAAGGGTGTAAACTCTTTGTCATGAAGATGAAGAGTTTGGAAAGGATAGTGATTCAGAGTTCCAAAGTTTATAGGAACTAGAAGATGGTGAAATAGATGAAACTGGAAAATTAGATATGGAGAGGTATCCAATATTGAGGAAATTTTTGAATGTGTTTCCAAATGAGTTACCAGGATTACCTCTGAAAAGAATATTCAATTTCTCTATTGATATAGTTCCAAGGTCAGAACCTATTTCAAAGGTACCCTACAGGATGACAACCACTGAACTTATGGAACTTAAGGCACAATTAGATGATCAATTGTTGTTGAAAGGACTAATAAAACCAAGTGTTTCACCTTAGGGAGCGCCAGTCATCTTTGTTGAAAAGGATGGTACCTTTTTTTTATGCATTGGCTATCGTATGATTAACAAAGCTACGATTAAGAACAAGTATATGTTGCCACGCATTGACGATCTTTTTGACCAAATCAGGGGTGCCACTGTATTCTCTAAAATAGATCTGAGATCTGGATATTTCTAATTGAGGATTAAGGATGAAGATATCTTTAAAACTACATTCAAAACCAGATATGAACACTATGAGTTCACTATTCTACCCTTCGGTTCAACAAATGCACCTGCAACATTCATGAACCTAATGAATAGTGTATTTAGAGATTACCTTGAAAAATTTGTACTAGTTTTTCTAGATGATATTTTGATTTATTCTATAAATGAGGAAGAACATTGAAAACATTTAGAAATGGTCCTACAATGTATAAGAGAACATAGGTTGTATGGTAAACTTTCCAAGTGTACATTCTTCCAAAAGAGGGTACATTATCTAGGCCATGTGATTTTGGCAAAAATAATTTCTGTAGACTTAGCTAAGATCAAAGCAATACTTGAGTGGCCTATACTCAAGAATGTGTCAAAAGTAAGAAGTTTCATGGGTCTAGCAGGATACTACAGGAAGTTCGTAGCAAACTTTTCTAAGATTGCTTTCCCAATTACTTTTACAAAAGAAAGGAAAGAAATTTGTATGGAATGAGAAGTATCAAGAAGCTTTTGACCTACTCAAAGAGAAGTTAACCACCACACTGATCTTAAAAGTACCAGATTCTAAGAATAACTTTATAGTTATCATGGATGCATGCGAAGAAGGGTTAGGAGGTATATTAATGCAAGATGGGAAAGTGATAGCTTATGAATCTAGAAAGTTGAAACCTTATGAGATGAATTATGCACCGCATGATTTAAAATTGGCAGCTATGGTTCACACTCTACAAATGTGGAGGCATTACTTGTTAGGAAAACCCTTTGAGATGAAAATTGACCATAATAGGTTAAAGTACCTTTTTACTCAACCTAATATGAATGCTAGATAGAGAAGGTGGTTAGAGCTGATAGTTGGCTATGATTTTAATATCAATTATATTAAAGGGAAGGAAAATTAGGTTGTTGATGCACTAAGACAAAGACAACATATTGCTTCCATAGTAACGATTCAAACTGATTTTAAGGGGCAAGTACTCCAAAAGTGCAAGGAGGATGAGTATTACTTGCAAGTTAAGCAAGAACTCACTGATAATCCATAAGATTCTAGGTATGAAGGTTTTCCTTTTGAACTAAATGGATTACTTAGATATAAGGGTAGAATGTGTGTTCCTAATGTAAAGGAATTGAGAAATTTGGTATGGAAGGAAGTATATGAAGCACCATACTCTAGACATCCTAGAGTGACAAAAATGATGGCTGATGTAAAACCATTATACTTCTGGAAGGGAATGAAAGGAGATGCCACTAGTTTTGTGGCTAAATGTCTTGAGTGTCAGAGGGTGAAAGCTAAACATCATCATCCTACAAGCTTGTTATACCCACATGATATACTAGAGAAGAAGTGGCAAGTCATAAGCATGGACTTTGTGCAAGGATTGCCTTTATCAAGAAATAAGCACAATGCCATTCTTGTGGTTGTAGATAAGTTTACCAAAGTAGCACATTTTATACTAGGGAATCTAATTGATGGAGCACCTATCATAGCAAGAAAATTCATGCAAGAAGTGTTTAGGTTGCATGGGATTCCTGAGAATATTTTCTCAGATAGGGATGTACGAGTCACTTCTAGGTTTTAGCAAACCTTGTTTTATGCACTAGGGACTCAGTTAAACATTAGCTTAGCATCTCATCTGGAAACAGATGGAAAAATTGAAAGGATAAATCAAGTATTAGAAGACCTACTTAGGATGTATTGCATAGATCAAGTACAAGTGGGAAGACTACTTTCCCTTAGTAGAATTTGCTTACAATAATTCTTATCATTCTGCGATAAAGATGGCTCCATTTGAAGCTTTGTATGGTCGAAAGTTTCAAACTCCTATAAGTTGGGATAAACTTGAGGATTGAATAAGTCTTGGGCCAAAGATGTTATCTGAAATGGATGAGCAAGTTAAGATTATTAAGCAAAGGTTAGTTGAAGCTAACGATAGGAAGAAAAGCTATGTTGATGCTAAGAGAGTGCCCCATAATTTTTCCATAGGTGACAAAGTATTATTGAGAGTGAAACCTCACAAGAGCTCCATTAAATTTGGAAATTCTTCTAAGTTAGCCCACGCTATGTTGGACCTTTTGAGATTCTAGAGGAAGTGAATCCAATAGCTTATCATATTGCATTTCCACCAACTCTTGCCAAAATGCATAATGTCTTCCATGTGTCCTACCTTAAAAAGTATATACCAGGGGATAATCATGTAATTGATTGGATTGCTCGTAAGCTACACTTGTGTAACAGAGAAATCTTGTAGTGCAAATTCTAGTGGGATCAGTACGTAGAAGACTCAACTACTTGGGAGGACTATGTAGAAATTCAACAAAAATTTCTTCATATTCTTAATGATTTTGAGAATGTTTGAACAATGTGTTGTTAGTTGTTATGTTTTATAATAATCCCTAAAGTCATCAGGGAAAATGATTCATAAAGGGGGGAGTATGTTACACCCCAATTGTGTAGTTACTATTTACTATTACTACATAGGGTAAATATGAATGTAATGTGAATTCTAGAGATGAATAAATTGTGCGTGTACCTTGTTATCAATATGAACGTTATCTCATTTGATTTTATCTCATTTGATGTTATCTCAGTTGATGTTATTTTGTGGGGAAATACTACATATATGTGAATAAATGGTTATTGAATTATTATTCTAAACTTTAAAGATGTTTTATGTATACTACATATGTTGTGAACAATTAACTATTGTGTGAATGTATTAGTGGATGTGGGTATATGTTCCATTCCTCCAGACGAAGGGGAAGTATCACTCAAGACAAGATCTTGGTCAGGTAACCAGTAAAAGTAAACTATCTGAGCATATACACACACCACATTAGAATGATTGAGTTGATTTAGTTTGTGGGTAATTGGTAAGTCATCCTTAGCTGATATGTCTGCATTTGACAATCTTGTTTACTACTACATGCATTATTGAGTGATGTTTATCTATTTGGCTTTTGAGATCTTTCTTGTACTATTATGATTATATTGACAAGTGGGATGTGCGTGGAATTATGTGTATATATATGCACATACATGTCAATGGGATCTAACATGTATATGCACATGTATAGATGTACCACACGTAAACACTTATCAATATGATGGTGACTGTGAATGGCTATATGTGAATCGAATGTGAACATATATATATATATATATATATATATATATATATACACACACACACGTATCCATATGTATATGTATATTGATACATGCATACGTTGGTGAATGGACACGCTCATACAGATGCATCGATATAGATATACCTACATATACGTGTACATAGAGACATATACATTTATACATATATATGCATACATTCAATATAATGTGTTTATTATATATATATATATATTATCTTGCCTGTACTCTATATATATATATATATATATATATATATATATATATATATATATATATATATATATATATATATATATATATCGAATGTATGCTTACATTATTGGTTTATGATATATATATATATATGTAATATATGTATATAACATATTATATGTGTTAATAGAAACTGACTATCATTTGTTTAGATAGAAGTCAATTTATAAAGGTTGATAATAGTTGATATGACTATGTTCTTCAAAGCTATATGAAGTTGCTTATGACTGTTTGTGAAACCGATTATCACTCATAATGTCACGCGATATAAGACATTGAATTGCATTTGATATTGCTATCGATATTAAAGCATAGACTTGGTCGATGCCTTTGGAAAGATCAACCTTGACTTTTTCAACTATTTTAAATGCTTTGGTCGACTCATCCTCTATACAAATTGATGGATTTTTCTATTGAGAAATGGTAGTTGATTGTTTATATGGGTAGTAAAACTGCGCCAAACAAGAAGGAAAGAAGGATAGATTTGGCACCACCTCTGAAACCAAGTTGTTGTAGATGTCTATTCTTAGTGATAATTCGAATTGTGCATATGCAAATTGAATAATTCTTGTAATTGTTGTAAATGTTGCAAGTCAACCTGTAGGTGGTTTTGTTGAGTACGAACTTAGGAATTCTCCATCTTATTGTTGAGTTTCATGTGTTGCTTTGCATGGAGCTTGCTATCCATTAACATGCCTAAACTATAGGCTAAGAGTTTACTAGGTTGCTCTATAAATAGCGAGCCATTTCATTAGTAAGGATGCATTCTTTCCCAATATTATACATCTTTTACAATTCCTTATTTCTGTGTTATTCCTAGCCATACTTGTTTTATATTGTGAGTGAGAAAGAGTGAGTGTTCTATTGTGTTGAGAGGAAACATTATTGTTTGAGAGAAGTAAGCTATCAACTTGTCAGATAGAGTTATTTGTGACATTCTTGAGAAGTTGATTATCAAGTTGACTGTTGTTGGAGAGGGATACATTGTTGTCTTCTAATTGGATAAGTGATAATAGGCATGAGGATCTCTTCTTCTGTAACACCCCGCCACGTAACCTAAAAGAATGTTGCAATGACTACGAAAGTGTAATAAAAAAAAGTTTAAAGTGTATACATGAACTTCATTAATGCAAACATTCCCTAAGATACATGATGACACACTACATGTAAATCCCATAGATGACAAAAGTAACTAAACATAGCATGTGTTTAATTCTCATAAACTTAAGAGCATACATTCAATAACAAATAAATTACATCAATGAAGGTATAATGTACAAAAATGATTCTTTCTTACATTACATTTATAATAACATTTACAATACTCATTTCCAAATGAGGTAGGTCATACAAAAGTGTACAATTACATGTTACAAGAATTCTCCCTGATTACAATTGACGAGTGATACGTAGATAAGGTATCCACTGATACAAACAATAAATATGAGAAAGTACATATCCACACACGAGCTCTCTAATCAAGAAGTACTCGTCGCCATGAACAAGAAATGGGGACCCAACGGTGTAAGGTGCACATTCCACCCAACCAAGCGGTACTTGTAGGCCCACCCCCTATGCTAGGAGATAGTAAAAAGGTTCCCTAGACATAACCTACAAACCCTAAACACAAGAAAAACCATAGACAAAACTATACAAGTACCAACTTAACTTAATGGTTATATTGCTTCCAGAACTGAAGGATCAAATACACTAAGTACACAAGGATATTGTTATTATAGGTGGAGTGTTATCACAATGTTGCATAGGTTACCTAGGTGAATCTTCCTAGATTTCGGCCCCCATCTTGGGTTACCCTGATAACCTCTTACAAAACTCGGCCCCACATGCAATATATTGCAGAATCGATTATCTTTCATAATGACAAGATATCGATCTTTCCATTCCAGGCCTTCTCGACCCATCCCCAAGTCTGAACTAGCCCTTGAGTCCATGAGTGAGGCTTAATTAATCCAGTTAAAGGTTTTAGACTACCTAATGTGTTGATTTAGTTTTCACTGATTAATTTAACTCTACATGAGTTACCTTGGCACCACTTTGTGTGTCGGCCCTCATAAAGAGCCACTCCCCTAATAACAACATAAGGAAACTAATTCCACTAACTATGCGTAGACAAGGTGCACATAAACTAACATAAAAAACCAACAATATAACTAAAGACATCACAACCCGTTCATAGAATCAGGTGTCTAAACCGAATAAAATTATGTGCACTACCCTAGTTTGTTCAAAATATGGAACCATCATAAAAAAACAACTCCCTCACAAAGAAACGGTATCTGGAAGACTTATATTCCCATATAACCCCAATTTGCCTAATAAGAGTAGAAACAACTTAAAGCAATTCAGGAAAATAAGAATCTAACATTGGGATTTTCTAAATCCAATCAAATTTATAATATTTAGCATGAAATTAATCAACTAAAGTATAATTCATTTTTCAATCAATATGAAAATTAAAACTAATAATTAACTCCAATTCCGCATTCATGCACTATAATGAAATTTTCAATTTCTTTACTTAATACATTTCATTATAAAAATGTCTATTCATAGTTTTCATACACTAAACAACAATATTTTATACATTTAAATAAATACACATCCAAATCATTATATTTCAATAATTATTTAAATATATATCTCTTTTTTTTTTAAATTGTCAGAAATAAATCTATAATTATTAATATTTTACACAGATTACAAATTTATATGAATATATATATATAAATACAATATATATTATATAAATAACATATATTATTATTAATATATATTATAAATATAAAATATATATATTATAAATATTATATATTAAAATTAAATTAAATAAAAGTTATGAAACATTGAGGCAAAGGCAAGGATCGGCTGCCTTACACAGTCGAACCCCTTAATGAGGCGCAGCTGAGCAGGCAGCGTCGGCGCTGCCCTCACAGCTGGCTCCCCTATGGGGAACGGCTATGAGGGTAACCCCCTGTGCCTCCCCAATTCTTTTTTTTTTAAATTACCTGTTCAATTTCGCTCGTACGACGATTTCCAAAAAAAAAATTTATATATAAAAATTTCAATGAATACTTTTCATGATTTCAAAGGCATATTTTATGTAAATATGCATATATATATATATAAATAATAAATCAGAAAGATTGCTCGAGAAGAGCATATTTTAATAAAGAATTTTCTGCAGGAAGATTTAATCAAATAATATAGAGGTTTCAATTTCTCAATTTTGATAGAGGGTTTCAATTTCCGTAACAGAGGATTTTATTTTCAATCTAAATTCTCAAAATCTTTTCTGTAGGAAATATTTAGAAAAGTTTATCACAGAGGTTTTCGTTTCCTCAAATTAATCAAAGAATTTCATTTACAAATCTACTGAGATTTCTTCTGTTTTATTTTGAAATTTTTCTATTGTTTAACAATAACCTTCTGTGAAGCTCTCTGATTTTACTGTAAAGTTTTGTTTTGTAAATTTACACAGAGAAGTAACAAGTTTTTCTACAGAAATGTTTTCAACAAAATTTTACTGAGAAGTATTCAATAAATAATTTTTGTATAGAAGCTTCAATCAAGTTTTCTTCTTCAGGCAATCTTTCTATTTTACAAATTTAACAAAACTTCTACTAAAATAAATCTTTATATAGGCAGTCTTTTCAAATCAACAATATACCTAAATATAGCAAAGAACCTGTTTTTATGTAGCTTGAAGAATTGAAAGTTGGAGGAAAGCTTTGCCTGCTGCGTGCAATTTCCAAAGCCCTTTCCAAATCTCCACTTCCAAAAAGATGCAAATTACTGAACCAGAAAAGAATCCCGAGAACCTCTACCAGAGATTTTTTTTTAAACCAAACCCCAAAAAAAAAAATATATTTTCCAGCAATTCTCTCTTTCTTTTTCTTTCCCGTGAACCAACTTCTTGTCTTTTTCCAGTTCTGGCAATATTCTCTCTGAGAAATTCCTCAACAAGAATTTTTTGCATTTAATTTTACTCACACACATGGCAAATCAAAAATATCTTCTAACAAACTCACAGATATTTTCTTTTAATAATTATAAATAATTTATTTTATTTTATTGAATTAAAAAATTCAAAATTAATTTCATGCTCTTTAAACAAATTTATAATTCCCATTCACACAAAAGCATTTAAACTATATTTAATATGTTCACTCAATAAAAGAAATTTAATCAATTAATTTATTTATTTAATAAAATAATTTTAATCACAATGATTAAATTATTTTACCAAATAAACTAATTTAATTAATTAAATAAAATAAGAAACTTTTTTTTTTAACTACAATATTTAAAATTAATTAAATAAGCAAAAAATTATAAAGAACATTATTCTAACATTAAATTCACAAAATAAACTTTGCATAACAAATAACAAGACAAATATAGACGTGACAACCAAACATACCAGACCTAAACGGACGACACACTATGACTAGGTTTGAAGCTAGACTAGGAAAAACCTTGTTACTATCTCCCAATCAACATTACCATTGAGCCTAGACACGCTCAGACCTGTGAGACCAGGTGGATTTGATGTCATGTACCTGCAATCCTGCAATCAAACATATATCGCACATGTATATAATCCATGATTCAAACACACTGTGAAGAGAAAATTGTGGAAATCACAGGGCACTCGCAAGCGAGTGATGCAATACTGTTCTCTTCACCAATACAATATCACATTGAACTAACAAAATAAATATCAATTAATCTACCATAAGCATATATAGCAATATCATCTCAAGTAAACATTTATGCTAACATTAAGCATGTCAGAAATAATCACCCCTAAACAGTGTATCATCACATCATAAAATAAATCCACCATCGCTCTACTGTCAGTGATCAAATACATCAAAACAAAGTATCAAATTATGTCAAAGTAAAAACATATTGTCAGAAAACATAAGCAAAATGGAGGGGTACTACATCCTCCCCTGCTAGGATCAAGCATACTCATGAAAGCCTGCGAACAGATAGGGATAAAGCTCCCTCATGCATGTCGCATCCTCCCAAGTAGCAGATGCCTCATGACTAGGATCCCATTGGATCCTTACCTGGTCAGCGTCTTGACCCCTGAGAATGAGCCTCTGGCGCTGAAGAATGCCCATGGGCTCCAAAGCCAGTTGCCCATCCTCTACTTGTAACACGTTCCAATCAAGTACATGTGAAATATCAAGATGATAAGGTCTAAGAATTGACACATGGAAGACATCATGAATACGTGACAAACTGGGTGGTAAGGCAAGTCGATACGCCACAGGACCAATCCTCTCTAGAATCTCAAATGGTCCAACAAATCAAGGCACAAGCTTAGAGCCTTTTCCATAACGGATTAGACTCTTTTGCAGTCGCACTCGAAGGAATACCCTAACACCAACTGAAAACTAGTGATCCACTCTATGCACATCGGCATACTTTTTTTGTCTATCTTGTGCCGCTATCAGATGTTCTCTAATGCGATCAAGTATTGCTCCATGTCTCGAAGCATCTCAGGTCCAAGTAACACTCTATCCTCAAGTCGATCCCAACTCAATGGAGTCCGACAAGGACGTCCATATAACGCCTGAAAAGGGGGCATACCTATGGAACTTTGATATCCATTATTGTAAGAAAATTCCACTAAGTATAGATAATCTTCCCAACATGATTGTTGGTCCATTACATACATTCTAAGCATAACCTCAAGAATTTGATTGACTCTCTCTATCTGACCATCGGTTTCAGGATGATATGTTGAACTGAAGTTCAACTGTGTACCTAGAGCATGTTGTAATGAAGTCCATAGGGTTGATGTAAACACAGGATCTCTATCTGATATAATCCTACGAGGAATTCCATGCAACCTAACAATATCCACCATGAATATCCTAGCTATAGATGAAGCATTATAAGATGATCGGACTAGAGAAAAATGTGCTTCCTTAGTCAATCTGTCAATAGTAACCATAATGGCATCATGTTGACATGACGACATAGGTAATCCAACAATGAAATCAACTGATATAATATCCCATTTCCATTCAGGAATGAGATGTGGCTACAATAATCCTATGGGATGTTGATGCTTAGCTTTAACTCTGGCACTCAAGACATCTCGATACAAAATCAGCGATATCACGTTTCATACCGGGCCAAAAGTATAATTGTTGAAGATCCGCATGCATCTTCTTAACACCAGGATGAGTTGAGTAAGGTGCTCGATGTGCCTCACTCATAATCAACGTGCGAAGACCTTCTGAATATGGTACATAGATATGATCTAAATGTCACAATAAACCATCTGGTTCAAGAGTATACCCTATGAATCTACCCTCTAGAGGTCTACCTGATTCAATCTTCGTCTTCACCTCCTGATACAATCTGTCTATAGGAAGTGCTACTAAAATTTGGCTCCTCAAATCAACTTCAAGAATAATAGTAGAAATCTCATGCCGTCGGCGACTGAGAGCGTCAGCCACTACATTCTCCTTTCCCTGAACATATTTCACCTCAAAATCATATTCACATAAGAACTCCATCCACCATCTCTGTCTAGCATTCAAATTGGGCTGTGTAAAAATATATTGTAGACTACAGTGATCACTATGAAGTTCAAAGCGGTGACCCAATAATAAATGCCTCCATCAAACCTATGAATGAACAACTGCGGCAAGCTCCAAATCATGAGTGGGATAATTTAGTTCATGATCCTTGAGTTTGTGAGACTCATAAGTGATCACACATCCTTCTTGCATCAGTACTGCTCCTAAACCCTCCAAGGATGCATCAGTGCAAACAACAAAATCCTTAGCAGGATCAGGAACAACTAATATAGGCGCATTAGTTAGCTTTTCCTTAAGTGTATGAAAATCCAACTGACACTGCTCTGTCTAGACAAATTTCTTCCCTTTCCTCTGAAGAGAAGTAACGGGGTGCCCAATACTAGAAAACCCCTGAACAAACCATCTATAATATCCAGCAAGACCCATAAAACTATGAACCTCAGCTACGTTGGTAGGCACAAGCCAATCAACAATGGCTTGGATCTTCGAAGGATCCACAGCAATACCCTTTCCAGAAATCACATGACCAAGGTATTTCATCTTAGTTTGAAAGAAATCACACTTCTTCAGGTTTGCGTACAATTGATTCTCCGTCAAGCACTGCAATACTTGTCTCAGATGCTCTTCGTGCTCCTTCATATTTCTCGAATAGATCAAAATATCATCGACAAACATAAGAACAAAACAATCAAGGTATGTGTGAAAGACACCATTCATCAAACTCATGAATACTGATGGTGCATTTGTTAACCCAAACGATACTAGTGTGAATTTGTGGTGCCCGTCACGAGTTTGGAATGTTGTTTTATGAATGTCTGCTTTTGCAATGCGTAACTGATGGTAACCTGATTTCATATCAATCTTAGAGAACACATTAGCTCCCTTGATCTGATCGAAAAGATCATCGATTCTGGGTAAAGGATATTGATTCTTTATCATTACTTTGTTCAGTTGATGATAGTCAATGCACAATCTAAGTGATCCATCCTTCTTCTTTACGAAGATGACAGGTGCTCCCCAAGGAGGAACACTCGGATGAATAAAACCCTTAGCTAAAAGTTCTTCCAATTGGATACGAAGCTCTTCTAATTCCCGAGTAGTTATTCTATATGGGGCTCGAGATATAGGCTCTGCTCCAAGAACTAGGTCAAATCTAAAATCAATATCTCATTTCGGTGGCATACCAGGTATATCACTAGGAAATACATCTGCAAATTCCCTGAGAATAGGGTGATCATCAAGAGATATCTCTCGACTCTCCCCTACCTCCAAGTCATTAACTGTTGTTGCAAATAGTTGACAACCCTGACGAAGACATCTCTTCAATTGCATAGCAAAAATCCACAAAGAGATAGGTCTTTGAACACCTATGATTTCAAATTTTGCACCTGAGTCATTAATACAACTTACTCTCTTCTGTTGACATTCAATCACAGCATGATGAGATTCTAACCAGTCCATTCCTAAAACAATATCATACGAACCAAGAGGTGTAACATGAAGATCTACTAAGGTAGATAATGAACCAATTCTTAGTCCACAATTGCGTACAAGGTTCTCTACCACTACTTTCACCCCAAAGGTGAATTCTACCTGCCACTTACCGCTTTGTTTTACCGCCACAAGACCACATCCCTCAACAATAGTAGGTGAAATAAAGGAATCAGTAGCTCCAGAATCAAAAAGAATAGTAACATTAATACCCTGTAACTGACCTGAAGTCTCAACCACTGTATTCTGATGATCGGCCTAGCAGTTATTTACCGCAGCATAAACTGTATGTGAACGACCTGCATCTCCAACTGTAGGCTCAGAAGTTGTCGGTCGTTGCCCAAATCCTGATGAACCTCTCATAGGACACTGCCTAGCAATATGTCCCTGCTAACCGCAAGAATAACAACCAGTTCCTCTGCCAAATCCTCTGCCACCCGAAGGTGCATTGGATTGCTGAAAGCTGCCTCTACTAACCGTAGACTGTGCACTCTGAGCTGACTGATCCTGTCGATTGCGCTTATTGCACCATTAGTTACAGTTCTTTCCTGACTGAGAACTATTACCCTGTTGAGATTGTGAATTATTATTCTTTTGAGGATTACGTTGTTGTTGTTGTTGCTATCCACCCTTAGCAAGTGGCTGTTGGTTCCTAGAGGAACCTCCTGTCTATATCTGACCACCTCGTGGACAAAAACCTGCTATAGGTGCACTACCTATCTTGACACTTGTATGTCCACCCAATGCCAAAGTCAGATTCTCCTCCACAATACGCGCTTTCTCCACTACAACCTCCATAGTCTTCAGTTCGAAGACTCTAACTCCTCCACTAATACGGGCGTTCAAACCCCTGATAAAATGTTGTACCAACATCACCTCATCGTCTCCAATTCCTGCATATTGTTTGAGCTCATAAAATCTGTGCTCATATTGCTCAACAGATAAAGCCATCTAATGCAAATCGTGAAACTCATCAGCTTGTCGTTGTCTCCAATGCCTAGATAGGAAACATGCTCTAAATCTTTCTAAGAGCATTTCCCAAGAAACTGACCCAATCTCCAAATGGAGCTTTTGCTCCTCCAAACGCCACCAAGTAGAGGCAAAACCTCTCAGATGCATGATGGCACATCTAGCTCAGGTATTGCTACCATATGGGTGCATAGCAAAACATCTTCCCAAGTCTAATAACTAGGTCTTTGCTTCTAGACCACCACCTGTGCCATCAAATGTAGGAGGGTGTGCCCTCAAAAAATCTCTCATATGTCCTGCAACTATGGCATCCTACTCTGTAGTATTAACAATTCTCCTAGGAGATCTATCACGTTCCCTAACCACCTCCTGATCAACTTCCTACCTCGGACCAAGTCTAGCAAGTACCTCTTCCAATAAGGGACACAATTGTGCTCCCTCAACCTCTGGTTGAATCAGAATTTGTTCCCCACTTGTCTGTTCCAACTAAGGACTCAACTGTTCGGCATGCTCACTCTCGTGAGAGCTCTAAGGGGGAGTAACCTAGCAGTTCGGCCCACAACCTCCACCTCGACCTCAACCACAACCTCTACCACGACGTCTAGGCATGATCCTACACAAAAAATAAAAACAATTCTCAGATACAAAATAGACAAGGCTAATAGAAAATAATACTACATAGTCTAACATCTAGGACAACTTAATGGGCTCACAATTACCCAGATCATCCAGTGTTAGAACCTTTGCTCTGATACCAATCTGTAACGCCCCACGACATAACCTAAAAGAATGTTGCAATGACTACGAAAGTGTAATAAGAAAAAATTAAAAGTGTATACATGAACTTCATTAATGCAAACATTCCCTAAGATACGCGACGATGCACTACATGTAAATCCCATAGATGACAAAAGTAACTAAACATAGCATGTGTTTAATTCTCATAAACTTAAGAGCATACATTCAATAACAAATAAATTACATCAATGAAGGTATAATATACAAAAATGATTCTTTCTTACATTACATTTATAATAACATTTACAATACTCATTTCCAAATGAGGTAGGTCATACAAAAGTGTACAATTACATGTTACAAGCATTATCCCTGATTACAATTGAGGAGTGATACATAAATAAGGTATCCACTTATACAAATGATAAATATGAGAAAGTACATATCCACACACAAGCTCTCCAATCAAGAAGTACTTGTCACCATGAACAAGAAATGGGGACCCAACGGTGTAAGGTGCACGTTCCACCCAAGCAAGTGGTACCCATATGCCCACCCCCCGTGCTAGGAGATAGTAAAAAGGTTCCCTAGACAACCTACAAACCCTAGACATAGGAAAAACCATAGACCAAACTATACAAGTACCAACTTAACTTAATGGTTACAGTGCTTTCAGAACTGAAGGATCAAATACACTAAGTACACAAGGATATTGCTATTATAGGTGGAGTGTCATCACAATGTTGCATAGGTTACCCAGGCGAATCTTCCTAGGTTCTAGCCCCCATCTTGGGTTACCCTGATAACTTCTTATGAAACCCGACCCCACATGCAATCTATTGCTGAATCGATTATCTTTCATAATGACAAGATATCGATCTTTCTATTCCAGGCCTTCTCGACTCATCCCCAAATCTAAACTAGCCCCTGAGTCCATGAGTGAGGCTTAATTAATCCAGTTAAAGGTTTTAAACTACCTAATGTGTTGATTTAGTTTTTACTGATTAAACTAACTCTATATGAGTTACCCTGGCACCACTTTGTGTGTCGGCCCTCATAAAGAGCCACTCCCCTAATTACAACATAAGGAAACTAATTCCACTAACTATGGGTAGACAAGGTGCACATAAACTAACATCAAAAACCAACAATATAATGATAGACATCACAACCCATTCATAGAACCAGGTGTCTAAACCGAATAAAATTATGTGCACTACCCTAGTTTGTTCAAAATATGGAACCATCATAAAAACAACTCCCTCATAAAGAAACGGTATCTGGAAAACTTATATTCCCATATAATCCCAATTTTCCCAATAAGAGTAGAAACACTTAAAGCAATTCAGGAAAATAAGAATCTAACATTGGGATTTTCTAAATTCAATCAAATTTATAACATATAGCATGAAATTAATCAACTAAAGTATAATTCATTTTTCAATCAATATAAAAATTAAAACTAATAATTAACTCAAATTTCGCATTCATGCATTATAGTGAAAATTTCAATTTCTTTACTTAATACATTTCATTATAAAAACATCTATTCATAGTTTTCATACACTAAACAACAATATTTTATACATTTAAATAAATACACATCCAAATCATTATATTTGAATAATTATTTAAATATATATAAATATATATCTTTTTTTTTTTTAAATTATCAGAAATAAATCTATAATTATTAATATTTTACATAGATTACAAATTTATATGAATATATATATATATATAACATATATTATTAATAATATATATTATACATATAAAATATATATATTATAAATATTATATATAAAAATAAAATTAAATAGAAGTTATGAAACATTGAGGCAGAGGCAGGGGTCGGCTGCCTTACATAGCCTAACCCCTTAATGGGGCGCCGCTGTGCAGGCAGCGTCAGCACTGTCTGTGAAGGCAGCGTTGGGCGCTGCCCTCACAGCCGGCTCCCCTATGGGGAATGGCTGTGGGGGTAACCCCCTGCGCCTCCCCAATTCATAATTTTTTTTTAAAATTACCTGTTCAATTTCACCCATACGATGATTTTCAGAATTTTGTTTTTTTATATAAAAATTTTAATGAATACTTTTCATGATTTCAAAGGCATATTTTATGTAAATATGCATTTATATATTTTCAAATATATATATATATATATAAACAATAAATCAGAAAGATTGCTCGAGAAGAGCATATTTTAATAAAGAATTTTCTGCAGGAAGATTTAATCAAATAATACAGAGGTTTCAATTTCTCAATTTTGATAAAGGGTTTCAATTTCCATAACAGAGGATTTTATTTTCAATCTAAATTCTCAAAATCTTTTCTACAGGAAATATTTAGAAAAGTTTATCACAGAGGTTTTCGTTTCCTAAATTAATCAAAGAATTTCATTTACAAATCTAGTGAGATTTCTTCTGTTTTATTTTAAAAAAATTATATTGTTTAACAATAACCTTTTGTGAAGCTCTCTAATTTTACTGTAAAGTTTTGTTTCGTAAATTTACACAAAGAGGTAACAAGTTTTTCTACAGAAATTTTTTCAAAAAAATTTTACCCAGAAGTATTCAATAAATAATTTTTCTATAGAAGCTTCAATCAAGTTTTCTTCTTCAGGCAATCTTTCTAGTTTACAAATTTAACAAAACTTCTACTAAAATAAATCTTTATACAGGCAATCTTTTCAAATCAACAATATACCTAAATAAATAGCAAAGAACCTGTTTTTATATAGCTTGAAGAATTGAAAGTTGGAGCAAAGCTTTGCCTGTTGTGTGCAATTTCCAAAGCCCTTTCCAAATCTCCACTTCTAGAAAGATGCAAATTACTGAACCAAAAAAGAATCCTGAGAACCTCTACCAGATTTTTTTTTTTTAACCAAACCCCAATTAAAAAAAATGCCAACAATTCTCTCTTTCTTTTTCTTTCCCGTGAACCAACTTCTTGCCTTTTTCCAATTCTGGCAATATTCTCTCCGAGAAATTCCTCAACAAGAATTTTTTGCATTTAATTTTACTCACACACATGGCAAATCAAAAATATCTTCTAACAAACTCAGATATTTTCTTTTAATAATTATAAAGAATTTATTATATTTTATTGAATTAAAAAAATTCAAAATTAATTTCATGTTCTTTAAACAAATTTAAATTTATCATTCACACAAAAACATTTAAACTATATTTAATCTATTCACTCAATAAAAAAAATTTAATCAATTAATTTATTTATTTAATAAAATAACTTTAATCACAATGATTAAATTATTTTACCAAATAAACTAATTTAATTAATTAAATAAAATAAGAAGCTTTTTTTTTTAACTACAATATTTAAAATTAATTAAATAAGCACAAAATTATAAAGAACATTATTCTAACATTAAATTCACAAAATAAACTTTGCATAACAAATAACAAGACAAACATAGATGTGACAACCAAACATACCAGACCTAAACGGACGACACACTGTGACTAGGTTTGAGGCTAGACTAGGAAAAACCTCGTTACTATCTCCCAATCAACATTATTGTTGAGCCTGGACATGCTCAAACCTGTGAGACCAGGTGGAGTCGATGTCATGTACTTGCAATCCTACAATCAGACATATATCGCACATGTATATAATCTATGATTCAAACACACCTTGAAGAGAAAATTGCAAAAATCACAGGGCAATCACAAGCGAGTGATGCAACACCATTCTCTTCACCAATACAATATCACATCGAACTGACAAAATAAATATCAATTAATCTACCATAAGCATATATAGCAATATCATCTCAAGTAAACATCTATGCTAATATTAAGCATGTCAGAAATAATCACCACCAAACAGTGTATCATCACATCATAAAATAAATCCACCATCGCTCTACTATCAACGATCAAATACATCAAAACAAAGTATCAGGGTCTATCAAAGTAAAAACATACTATCAGAAAACATAAGCAAAATGGAGGGGTACTACATCTTCTTTGTTATTTACTTTGAAATGATATGTTTTCCATGATTGCTTGAAATTTCTTTTCTGTAAGGAAAATTGGGTCATCTCAAATAGAAACATCTAAGAACATTAGTGCCTTTGGTGATTTTAATTCCTTCAAATTGCCTCAAAGACACAACTACTATGCCATAAAGCAAAAACAGGCACAGTTGATTTCCCACATTAACCCTTATGAGAAATGCACATGTCGTAACAACCAACATGAAAGACAAACATAAATAGACACACATATTTACGTGGGGAAAACCCTTGCGGATAAAAAAACCCCACACTCCAAAAGACCTAGCCATTGTATTATTCAGCAACAAAAGAGTTACAATACAATTAAGGCTTACAACCTTTACAGGAGTTTACACATCTTGTCCATTCGAAGAATACAGACAACAATCGTAACTATTTAGAATCCTCACACAACATACAATGCAGATACGTCTCCTCCCAGCCAGCCTCTCGACTAGCCTCTCGGCCAGCCCAACCCTTCAGCTTCTCAGGTTCACATTCTTCATCTCCTTCACAACAACATTCTCATTTTTCCCTTAATCATTCCAGGAAACCATAACCGCAACAGATGAACAACCATGAGCAGCTTAGTTGTCAAATACATGCAACCAATCACCGCTTTCCAGCTAATCGGTCCCGTCGAGACATTCTATACAGGTCACCAAGTCAGCCACCTTCATATCGGGGAGACCACCATTGGAATCCTACTGATGATGTCATCTCCCACTGACAACTCTTTACTGCCATGCAAGTCCCTACTTCATCGGACTCACCAAGACTTCAATTATCAGGTGTCGAAGAGACATCAGACAATCTCACACCAAACTTGCATCATCACATCGACAAGCATTCAGTTCGCCAACCATTCAATCATTGGAGTGTCGAAGAGACACTTGACCATCTCTCCTCGAGCGCCCGATGTCACATTGACAAGGTCTTACAGCTCACTGTACCGTTGGTCTGTCGAAGAGACATGCATGTCAAAGAGACTTTCACCAAAGTCTCGGTGACACCTTGAAGTCACACCAACACCGAGTCCCTAACTTCCACCTACATGTCGAAGAGAATTTTCACCAACTCACAGTGACCTCCCAAAGTCTCATCGATGGGAACGAGCAATTCTTCAACTAGCATGTCTAAGAGACATCTCACAATGTCTTGATGATCACACAAGGTCACAGTGACAAGGTTCCACTAGACTCAACCTGCATGTCAAAGAGACATGATCCAATGTCCCACTGACAATGTTAAGTCACTCTGACAAGGTCCTTGCAGCCTTCTACAGGAATGTCAAGGAGACCTCTTTCGAAGTCCTGTCAATCATGCCATGTCTCGCTGACACTCTTTCGTCGAAATGTCTAAGATACATTTGGAAACCTCATGCCAATGCAACCATCTCTCGCCGACAACAAAGGGATCACTTTGTTGCTCAAAACTCAAACTTCCAGAAGAGGTTATGTATTTCTCAAATCCCGCGACATGCTGACAATGAAGAGAACCACAAAGTCGCTAAGTTGGGAGGTTATGAAATTTCAGAACCCCATGACTTAAGTTAGGAAAACTTAAAAACCTGTGACTTAAGTTAGGCCGATGAAGGAGGGAAAACACAAATACTCCAGGAAGTCGATCAAGCCAATAAATTTAAGTCACATTTCTCAACATTCTCCCACTTGATGAAGAACTTACTGGCTCCTTCCAAAGAAAACTCAAGAATCTTAAACAATGCTTTTGTGCTCCAACCAAGACACATGCAATGACATCCAATATGTCCACCAACACAAGCAACAATTCCAACCATCCAGAACAAGAAAAAGGAACGAGCCAAGGCGTATATGCACCAGTCTCAAGAACACAAGCATCAAATCCTATAGATGGCAAAGGCTTCAACACTGCCACCACTCCATTGTGCTCACAAGCTATACTGAAGCAACAACTTCAAAGCCCCAACTAGAACACAATCATGAAGCAATTATTCAAAAACAAGATAGAACATCAGCTAGAACAACAACCAGAAAATTGAATGCTCCCATCCAACTAATCAACCCACGTGACTAAAAATGGCACCCACAACATGTGCTATCCATCCAATCTCACATACCTTCAACGTATCCTCATTAGTAAACTCATGCCATCTTCATAGCTAACCCATCAATTGCAAAAGAAAGCTCCATGTGCCAACTAGTCGAAGAAGACAAAGAACAACCAGAAACTCCAACTGCATGGATAATGCCAAATCTGAAAGATCAAAGGCATAGCAAATCTACCAATGACAGCACATAGAAAGTGTAACCATGTATTACCAAGGAAACATCCACAAAGATTTGAAAAACATGCAACCAATTGCTACAAGAAACATCTCTCTCAACAGTTTTCCATAACTCTCCCATGTTCTCCATATCTAACAGAAGAAAGAGACACAAGAACCTCCATGTCATCACCCAAGTGACAACACATGACCACAAACTAGTGATCATCATGGCTCCACATAGAAATCTCACATCTAAAGTCATATGAGTTTGAAAGTACCAAAAGAACTAGACTAAAGAGAAAAAACTGCAAATCATAAACATGTAGTCCTACATACACCTCTAAATGCCAATTGTGTCAAGTAAGATCTCCTTCACAACCCCAAGAAAAAATCTATAACAACATCAGTCGACTCCTTCAAATCTCCTCAAGCTTTCCAGGCTAAGAAATATTTACAGAAGGAATCCACAAAACCGAAACACCATGAACTCTTACATGCATCAACATGCAGGCACATGCAAGACACACGTGATCCCATGCAAGTACATGCAACACATAAACTTGCACATGCAAGCACAAGCAAATCTAGAAAAAAGGCTCCAATACCACTTGTAAGGAAAATCGGGCCATCTCAGATAGAAACATCTAAGAATAGCAGTGCCTTTGATGATTTTAATTCCTTCAAATTGCCTCAAAGACACAACTACTATGCCATAAAGCAGAAACAGGCACAGTTGATTTCCCACATTAACCCTTCTGAGAAAATATCATGTAGAAACAACCAACATGAAAGACAAACATAAATAGACACAAAGATTTACGTGGGGAAGACCCTTTTGGGTAAAAAACCCCACACTCCAAAAGATCTAGCCATTGTATTATTCATCAAAAAAAGAGTTACAATACAATTCAGGCTTACAACCTCTATAGTATTTTACACATCTTGTCCATCCAGAGAATACAGACAATAACCGTAACTATTTGAAATCACCGCACAGCATATTATGCAGATCCATCTCCCAACCAACCCAGCCCTTTGGCTTTTTAGGTTCACATTCTTCATCTCCTTCACAACAATATTCTCATTCTTCCCTTAATTGTTCTAGGAAACCCTAACCACAACAGACAAATATCCATGAGCAGCTTAATTGTCACATACATGCAAGCAATCACCACTTTCCAACTAATCATCAATCGGGTCCCATCGAGACATTCTATATAGGTCACTGAGTCAACCACCGTCATATCGGGGAGACCACCATCAAAGTCCTACTGACGATGTCATCTCCCATTGACAAGTCTTTACCTCCATGCAAGTCACTGCTCCACCAAACTCACCAAGACTTCAATTACCGGGTGTCGAAGAGACATCAGACAATCTCACACCGAACTCGCATCGTCACATCAACAAGCATCTAGTTTTCCAACCATTCAGTCATTGGAGTGTTGAAGAGACACTTGACCATCTCACCTCAAGCGCTTGATGTCACATTGACAAGGTCTTGTAGCTCATTGTACCACTAGTCCATCGAAGAGACATGCATGTCGAAGAGACTTTCACCAAAGTCTCAGCGACACCCTAAAGTCACACCGATACCGAGTCCCTAACTTCCACCTGCATGTTGAACAGACTTTTCACCAACTCACAGCGACCTCCGAAAGTCTCATCGACAGGAACAAACAAGTCTTCAACTAGCACATGTCTAAGATACATCTCACAATGTCTCGGTGATTGCACAAGGTCACAACGACAAGGTTCCACCAGACTCAATCTGCATGTCGAAGAGACATGATCCAACGTCCCAGAGACAATGTTAAGTCACTCTGAAAAAGGTCCTCGCAGCCTTCTATCGAAATGTCGAGGAGACATCTTCTAAAGTCCTGTCGATCACGCCATGTCTCACCGACACTCTTTCATCAGAATGTCTAAGAGACATTCAGAAACCTCATGCTAATGCAACCATCTCTCGCCGACAACAAAGGGATCGTTTTGTCGCTCAAAACCCAAACTTCCATCGGAGGTTATGAATTTCTCAAATCCCATGACATGTCGACAACGAAGAGAACAACAAAGTTGCTAAGTCGTGAGGTTATAAATTTTCATAACCCCACAACTTAAGTCAGGCCAATGAAGGACGGAAAACACAATTGCTCCATGAAGTCGATCAAGCTAGTAAATTTGAGTCACATTTCTCAACATTTTCCAGTGTGTGCATTAAAGATATTAGAGTGTCTTTGAAAAGGAAATTGAAGCTTTTATGTTGTTTTCATGTTGTACTTGTAAGTACTCCATAATAGAAGTTTGGTGTATATCATAGATATTATATACTAGGCTTGATTAAACACAAAAGGCACTTGTGATACACTTAGCTAAGTTATTGATTTAACTAGGAAAGTTTGTGTTTACTCCTAGGATAGTTAATCCAATATGGGAGGGAGCTTGTGTACTTGTTAAGTAGGTTAATTCCAAGTAGATTAAAATGGTGATAGGTTAATCTGGGGTGACAGAATATCCATTGAAGGAAATCCCTGTGCGTAGTTTAAGATAGCCTTAAGTCAAATCAGCCCTGAGTAGTGTATGTGATAGATGACTCTCAGTAGGAATACTGAATGTAACACTTTGGCCAAAGTAGTGTAAATGTCTGAGACTCCACTATGGATTGTGTGACTACCAAGACTACACTGTCAGTTCACCATGATCCAGTATTACATGCTACTTTGAGATTGTGGGATTACAAGTTCTAGTTATGTAGGACACGACACTATGCTCAGTTGGTTGTCATTATTGGTTACTCTACCAATCTCTTCGTCGAAGGGAAGGGCCATCTATCGAATGATAGATGTGCAGGGGGGCGCATTAAGAGTTTGTGGTTGGCAGAACAGTGCTTGAGTAATGCTTCTCCTCCACAGCAGGCGACAAAAGAACCAAGATTTGAAAGGAAGGACCCTGGACCATCTTACAACTATTTGTTCTAAAGCTCTTTGAGCTATGTATGAAAGTGTATGCTTTCTTGTATTGTTGTATCTTATCTTTTATTATAATGAAATGGAAATCCATATTGTATTATGTAATGCATCTTGTTCGTATATTCTCAATAAAGAAAAGAATTTTTTTTATTGCAATGGCTTGTTACTTAGGTTATTTACTCGTAAGGTGTAAATTTAGAAATTTTTACTTCATTAAGGATTGGTATTTTACATATATATTCTAGCCATGAACTACCATTTTGTCTCACAATTTGCAATTCTCTAAAGACTGGGAAAAAATTTCCTTTCATATGCATCACCACCTTGAACCAGGGTTTGATTTTGTCCTCAACTTACCCTTTCATTTTGTAAATTATCCAAGATTTCCTTCTAGAAATCTTCTAGCTCTCTTCCCCACTTTCTTCTTCTGCTTCTTCTACATACACAAGTAAATATACAAAAGGCACTTTATTTTGCACAATATGATGTATGCTTCAACTAAAAAATAATAAATCTCTTGTATGTATTTTAAGAGCAAAGAGAGGTCTAATTTTACACCATTAATTTTCATAAATCTAACTTTTACGCAATCCCAGAATGCCTATACACTTCTCACATTCCTTCTCTGCCATTAAATTACATTGCTAAAAATACAGATAAACCTCCTCTCATATTTCTAGCTAAATAAAATGTACTTTGAAAATTACAAAATGAAGGATCACCCGCTATTAATTTTGATAGTAACTGCCTACCTGCCACTAAACATTACGAAAAGTAGAAGTTTTATTTTCAACATGTGAAAGATCATGCTCCCAATTCTTCTAAACCAATTATTATCCAACTATAACTGCTTTCATATCATGTGTCTTTAAGCAATCTCTTTTTTGATTTCCCATGTCCTCAAACTTGTGTTGTCGATCAATTGTACCTAGCAACATCAGCCATGAAACTAGCATGATCCTGAAAATGTCGGGCAATTTTACAACTCTCCAAAAATAATACCTTGGTAGGACGATTTGGTGGCAAAGAAAACATTTACAAATATAAGGGCATCTCGTTGTCCATGTACATTATAGAAGTAGTATCATTTCACAATGCGGTGGGGAAGCAACATGTAACCTGCTAAAACCCTCCAAGATATCCACCTATATGCTCATGTGTCATTTGTATGTCATAGCTTGAATACCTACTATTTTGATACAAGTGACGGTGTCCATAACACCTTAAAAGATTTTGACTACCTAATAACAAACAATCCACGATAAAGTGAATAATTAGCATAGCCACATGAACCTAGATAACCTTTTGCACACCATGGAAACATTCTACATTAATGTGCAAGACTTAGTAGCATGCAATGTTAGTGTGTGAAATTCAACAGCATCATATGTGCCCTACCCACAAGTCATTGTGTAGTGGTGTGCCCTATGCACAAGTCATTGTGTTGCCACGTGTCTAGACACATGACTCAATGTATCTTCATGTGTCTCTTAGCAATCATTACACAATCAACAATCCCCTACAAATGACATCTTCATAAGACCTTTTTGCAACTGTGGGGATAGAACACCATTAGGGAATTCAATTGCAAGTTGGCACATCAAGCAATTTGTCATATGAACCATTTCATTTTTTCAACATGTATTGTAGCCATTTGTACATATAGATATTTGATCCTTTAGTAGGAAGGTCGACATGTGTAGTTGAAGTCAAATCAGTTTGATATGTTCACTCCATCACTGTAGAAAATCATGTGTTGTCTTCCACAAACTGATAAAACCCACTTCACTTGAACCCATTGAAATAACATAAAATGTCCAAGGAAGTGTGAAGAATTAGTCATAAATACCAATACTATTTTTGAAGCAAGATTGTAACACTACGGATGGTAATTGATTTCATATCCAAATTAATAATTTAATAATTTGATAAACAGATTAAATCTAGCAAGTTAATAAATCTTAGAATTGAATAATGCATTGACCAAGAATTTCTTGTTTGATTGAACTTAATTTGAAGTAACACTGAAAAAAGTATATGTTTCCTACATTAAAGATTGCATAATAGCCTTTATTCTTAATTCATGAAAATAGATACATTAATGATGAATTCATCACAAAGTTCTTGTTGGTAGAGACTCCAAAATGTAAAAAAAAAAACTTTTTCACCAAAACACACACCCAACCAAAATGATGAGACAAGAAGTCATATATGGAAAAGCTCAAATGTCAAAGAGATCTAAAGACTATGGAAATCAAGAGCCATTATTTATGAAGATGGGATAAAAACATGTTTTAAGCAAACAAAACATATTTTCCTATCAGCATGATCCTTGCACCTCCTTTTGGTACAAGTGCTAGTTAATATATATATGTTAATGACTACGCAAGTGGAATATCAACCCCAATTTATAAATTGTGTTATATGACTACATCTATAAAAAATGAACTAGGCTAAGAAATGTTGGATAAGTATGCCCATGATAATATTATGCCTTCGAAATGAGTATTATGGCCCAATTAAAAAATGTTAGCAATTGACAAAGATGAAACAAAAATAAAAGGTGAATGGCATGCATGAATTATGTTTGCATCCTCTTCTCAAAATAGTATTCTTTTCTCTAAAATCTCCTGTTAGCATGTTAGCATGCATTGACAAATGTTTAAAAAAACCAAAAAAAACGACGACAAGTGAATCCTCTTCTCAAAATAGCATTATTTTCTCTAGAATCTCTTGCCTCCATCACTCTTCTCAAAATGTCATTCTTTTCTCTAGAATCTCCTCCTTTCTACTCTCTGCCAAGACACAACTTCAAACTATCTCACTAACTATTTATACCACATAATACTGCATACAAATAATATATCCAAACACGAAACTTAATACCAAGCTTTGGGTGGCAAGAGAATTCTATTTGGTTATGTTATTTGTTTGCAGTAATTGTGTCTGACTTTTAAAGGCTTTTGGAAGTTATGATTGAGCTCATATTAGTTTTAAGCCTTGGGCAGGCTAAAGATAAGTCTGCTTTGTTAATGATTTTCAACTAACAGTCAGCTCGAGACGTCTTGAAGCTATCTCCCATCTTAAAGATGTTTTTCCATCTCTATATTTGTAATCAGTAATCAAACTATCTTATCCATAAAGTATCTCACCTCTCCTGATCACCTCCCAATCCTTATCCATAAAGTATCCCTTGATTTGGACTTTGACTTTCTTTGAGATAAGATTTACCTTTTTGCTTTATGAGTTGTCAATCTTATCTTTTGTGTTGTCATCCTTATCCTCTGTAGATAAGATATTTGTAATCCTTATCCTTTGTGGATAAGATATTTGTAATCCTTATCCGTTGACTTTCTTTGACTTTGTAATGCTTTGCTGATTTCGCAGAAAAAAAATTCCTTTTCTTTTTTTTCTGATTTTTCATAAAACATCAGGTAACAGTGACATCTAATGCCACAGAAGCTGCCTAATATTCTTTTTAGTATTATAAATTCTGATTGACTCATTGAGAATCTAAAATTTAAATAAAATTTTATCACCGGAAGCATTGAAAAAATCCATTTTATATATTATGTTTTTTCTTATCTCTAGACGCTATGGGTGGCATGAAATAGCAGAATATTGACTCTATTTTTCATACTTTTACAAAGATTAAAACTTCTTTAAGTTTGTCAAGTTTTTGCTGTTTAGAACTGGATAGTTGAATTCCTTATATGCTCGTGCTGTGCTGTGTCAATGATATCTAACTGTAATGCTACTATGATTTATGAAGTATATATTGGTAATGAAGACAGCTTTATGAATACAGTGATTGATTTATCTATAGAGTATAGTTGCCTAATGTGTCACCTTGTCAAGTTCAAAAAGTAATTCCTTAGAGGCAACAAAAGGCATGTCATAATCGGATAATAATGAATGCTTGGTTTGAGAGGTGCAGTAGAAGGTTGATGCAGTGCAATGCAACAGGCGACCTATGCTATTGCAAAGAAGAGTAATTCTATCGATGAATACAGAAAGAAGAGTCTGTGCAACCCATTATTTTAAGCATTGTTCTTTGTATTTGTTTGTGATCATACAATTATTTGTGAATGTTCACATATCAGATTAAGAGATCAAATAGAATACATGCATCCAAAATAGATGCACATGGAGATTATTGCCTACAGTTTAAGTACAGGGTTTTGAAGACAAACATCTCTTTACATAACCAACTCTGAATGAGGGAAGCTCCCATCGGTCACCTTAATGTCAAAGCATCCATATCACATATATACAGTAAATTAAATGCAACAAATATGCCCAAGGGACTACCACAGAAGCAAAAATATATTTCGTAATATTCGAAGACTAATTAGTAATTTCTTTAATTCTTTATGCAATCACTCACCTGAGTGCCTGAGTAAGCTGTGCTCTAAACTTTGATTCATTTCAAATGGAGATAATATCATTGTATAAACAACCAATGCAAATGCATGGGGTCTCCAAACGCAACAGTTCCCAATTACTAACCTCCAAGGCAATATGTGCCTTTGGTTCCTATTTATTTTACCTATCACCAGTAATCTCCACATGAACATTGTCCATCTTTGAAATGATGGAAACGATGAGTGTCCCTTACAGTAATCTCTCGTGCAGCAATCTTGGAGATGAACTTGGTGGCAGAGTGACAATCACCACACACACGAAGGTTTTTAACAATCCGGATGGCTGTCCCTGTGGTGGTGTTGAGTAGTCCAAAGGCAATAGCCAACTTTTCGCTATGGTAGCACAGAATACCTTCTTTTTGTTCTTCTTCCACATCATTCAATGCATATCTCGTGTCAGGTAAATAGCCTGCTTCCTTCATTTCTCCAGACAATCTCTCCAACTCTGCATAAATTTCATGTGTTTGTGGGTGTGATCTGTCTCCTACTAGGAATGTATACAACTGCTTATTAACCTCAATCCAGCTACATCCAGGCTTTTTCTCCACTTTCTGTGTTTTCATTAATTTTCGTACCTTTTCAATTTTATCCCACTTTCCACCTGCTGCATACATGTTTGATAGTAGAACATAAGATGTGGCATAATTTGGTTGCAACTCCAAAAGGTGTTTTGCTGCATATTCTCCTAGATCCATTTTGCCCTGTATTCTACTGGCAGCAAGCATAGACATCCACACAGCAGCATCAGGTTTTATTGGCATTTTGTTGATAAAGTCTTGTGCTTCATCCAGGTGACCAGAGCGGCCCAGAAGGTCAACCATGCAGCAGTAGTGCTCCATTATGGGTGTAATGTTATAAACCTTACTAATGCAATTAAAGTATCGCCATCCATCATCCACAAGGCCGGCATGACAGCATGCAGTCAAAATATTGACAAAGGTGACACAATCTGGTTTTGTTCCTGACTGTTGCATTTGTTCGAAACATTGAATAGCCTTCCTGCCAAACCCATGCATGCCATACCCTGCAATCATTGTACTCCATGAAACAGCATCTCTTTTAGGCATGCTTTCAAATATATTACAAGCATCCACTAAGCTCCCACATTTGGCATACATGTCCGTAAGTGCATTTCCAACAAAAATGTCAGATTGCAATCCATTTCTAATAATATACTCATGAATTTCCTTCCCTCGTTCCATAGCTGCCAAATTGGCACATGCTGGGAGAACACCACCAAATGTCTCAGAATTTGGTTTTACTCTTTTCTGTTGCATTTGTTGAAAGAGATCCAGAGACTCCTCATAATATCCATTCTGTGTGTATCCTGCAACCATTGCATTCCATGCAGCCACATTCCTTTCGGGCATGTTTTTGAAAAGCTTCAACGCTTTATCAATATGTCCGTTCTGTGCATACCCTGCAATCATTGCATTCCACGAAATCACATCTCGTTCAGGCATGTCCTTGAAGAGTTTTTCAGCCTCGTTAACAAGACCATTCTGTGCGTATGCTGCAATCATTGTAGTCCAAGAAACCACATTCCTTTCGGGCATCTTATTAAAAAAATCCATTGCCTCCTTAAACTTCCCACTTCGAGCACATCCTGCAACCATCGCATTCCAAGAGACAACATTCCTATCTGGCATGTTTTCAAAGAGTTTTAGAGCCGCATCCATGTTCCCACACTGTCCATACCCCACAATCATTGTAGTCCATGAGACCACATTTTGCACGGGCATTTTGTCAAACATCTTCAGGGCCTCATCAAGGTCTCCAACCTGCACATATCCTGCAATTAGGGATAATTTTAAGAAAGCATGCATTTAAAAAGGACTAGAGATTCTTGGGAATCTTTTTGGATGTTAAATCTTGCCTTCTTAAAATTGGGGGTTTCACAAATGTTCTTCTCATTTCTTTACATCTAATGTAGTGGAACGTTATCGTGGATTGGCATCGAAGGTTTTTTGGCGATCAAACGAACTTAAAGCCCTAGGCACTTGGCAAAATTCAGCTCCATTGGATTCGGATTCGAGACAGTGGATCGTAGCTACAGCATTCGAACAGGTCGCTACTTTTGTGTGAGGCAACTTCTATAACTTATGACAGTTCAAGAATTACTGTACCATACAAATAGATTGGCAAATTCTAAACGAATAAAATGTTTGTATAGAACTTGCAGCAAGTCTTCATTCTCAAATAACAAATAGTCTGTTTTGATAAAAAGAGAACCAATCGACAAGTATTAGCCACCAAAATCATCCTTACCTGCGATCATAGAATTCCACGACACGACATCTCGATCAGCCATTTTATCAAACACATCGCGTGCATCCTTGATACTACCACATTTCACATACATATCTACAAGAGCGCTGCCCAAAAACACATTTGGTTGGAACCCAATATTCTCTATCTCTTCGTGAACGTCCCTACCGACCTTCAGCGCCCTCAAATTGGCACAAGCCGAGAGGACACCCACGAAGGTATGCTGGTTTGGTTGCACGTGAGTTTCTTTCATTTCATCAAACAACACCAATGCCTCTTCACTGTGTCCTTGCTTTGCATAAGCCGAAATCAAAGCAGTCCAAGAGATCACATTACGAAAGGACATTTCGTCCAGAACTTTTCTACCGTCACTCAAAGTGCCACATTTAGTGTACATGATCAACAGCGTATTTGCCAAAAAGATGTTTGGAGATAAGCCCGTTTGAAGGATGTGAGCATGAACCAATTTGCCCTCTGTTAATGATTTGTTGCTGCTGCAGACTTGCAGTATGGAAGCGTATGTTTCGTGGTCTGCTGGAATGTTTTGGCTCGTCATCTGTTTCAAGCTGTAGAGAGCTTGTTTGAGGCGGTCCTGCTTACAGAGACTTGTGGAGTTGGTACCATGAAGCACCGTAACATTTCCATGGGGAATGCTTCTCATTCTGCCCTGAGCTATGTGACTATACTTCTCATCTTAATGTTTTTGCTAACTTTGTTCGTTGTTTTCTGTTGTAAATCTGTTAATTTTTTATGGACTGTCTAACCGGGGCGACGTCAAATTTAGGAACAGTCACGGTAATGTCAATTGGAATTCTAAGAGATTTAATTTCTAAATTTTATGATAATTTAGAATATTTCTGTTTTGTTTAGGGAGACGTTACCAAATGTAGTGGATATGTAGTGATCAAATTGAATTTGTATTGTAAATTTGAGTTTGTTTTGGATTAGTTCGTGCTTATAATTTAGTCTTTGGAGCCTTTATCTCCTCTCAAATTTGTCCTTAGTGTTGGGTCCCAAAATCATAGGTCCACAATTCTAGAATTTTTGCTTGTCTTCAAGGCTAGGGATTTGTCACCAAAAAGGTAAAAAGAGTGTTCATCGATAAGTAGGAGGTATTTTTCCACAGCGTGTCAATTTATGATATTGCTATCAGGATTCAACCGTGTAGTTTCGAGTCAAACTCATTGACCCATGTTTCATGAGTAGTGATTCAACAAGAACCCATCTCTCATGATAGCGAATGGTCCACTTAGCACTCATTTGCATCTAGGTGATGCTCAGATGAGGTGAAGCATGGTCCGTCCCCAGAGGTCCCATCCCAGTAGCTGTTTTCAGCCAACCGGAGTTTCTCCAAGGCGAGCTTGAGTTGTTACCCATTTGCAAAACCTTAGTGTTGTGCCTTTATGAACCATTCATAATAGAGCCCCTTTAGCTCATCAATTGATAAGTAGGAGGTATTTTTCACAACGTCAAATTATGATATTACTATCAGGATTCAACCGTGTAGTTTGAGTCAACTCATTGACCCATGTTTCATGAGTAGTGGTTCAACAAGAACCCATCTCTCATGATATCGAATGGTCCACTTAGCACTCATTGCATCTAGGTGATGCTCACAGGTGAAGCAGTCCGTCAGGTCACCCATCCCGAGCTCTTGCCGCCAGCTTAACCAGGAGTTTTCTCCAGGTTAAGCCCTGAGTTGTTACCCCATTGCAAACCTTCCAAATATTGTGCCTTATGAACCATTCATAATAGACCCCTTTAGCTCATCAATTGATAATTGGAGCATCTTGGGATGGGTGACCTCAGGGACGGACCAGTGCTTCACCTCTGTGAGCATCACCTAGATGCAATGAGTGCTAAGTGGACCATCGATATCATGAGAGATGGGTTCTTGTGAACCACTACTCATGAAACATGGGTCAATGAGTTTGACTCGAAACTACACGGTTGAATCCTGATAGCAATATCATAATTTGACACGCTGTGGAAAAATACCTCCTACTTATCAATTGATGAGCTAAAGGGGCTCTATTATGAATGGTTCATAAGGCACAACACTTCTGAAGGTTTGTAAATGGGGTAACAAAATGGCACCTTGGAGAAAACCCCGGTTAAGAGCGCCGAGCTGGAGCAGACCTTTGGGGTGACGGACCAGTGCTTCACCTATGTGAGCATCACCTAGATGCAATGAGTGCTAAGTGGACCATTCGATATCATGAGAGATGGGTTCTTGTTGAACCACTACTCATGAAACATGGGTCAATGAGTTTGACTCGAAACTACACGGTTGAATCCTGATAGCAATATCATAGAGTGTTCATCAACAAACTGAGAAGGGTTAAAGGCTAATTGACGAGAGTGGGTAGTCTCTCCTACACTTTGGGCTCAGCTAGACCGATAGGGTATTTCAAGAGGTATCTTTAATCTAGGTTTTTACCTCAAGTAAAATATAGCATGACCATAAAAATTAGTAGCTATACCCAATGTACATTTGACCCCTATAATTGTCACTAGGTCAAAGACTAACTAGCTATATAAAACCTCTTGTAAAGTTGATAGAACATTTTGCACATGCACCTATAGATAACAAAAGTATTTAATCCCTATGGATGATTTCATTTGACATGACATGTGTAATGACAAGGTGTAAACATGCAAAATTTGATTCTTTGTTGATTTAATTGTTTAGGTTTGCTTAAGGGTGTTCCCTATTTTGTAACATTAAATCATGAATATCATGCATAAATCCTAATCTACTCCTACCTCTAACATGGATGGCATGTGTTTAAATGATGGATGTTTGATCCTTCACCAATATGGACCAGTGCCTACTCCATGGGACAACATAGTCATGAATAACAAAAAGGAAAGAGATAAATCTTGCAAAGCATCTACAAAACTATATTTGATTTGCATGATAATCCAAGTTTACATCATATGAATGGATATACTTGATAATTCATCTTCAAGCTACAATAACTTATATGCATAAAGGAAATACGATTACAAGGCATTTGAAATACATTAGATGTTATCACACATACATTTAACCCCTATTACAAACACACCAACAAATATGGTGAGAGAAAATGCATAGTTGTGACTATACACTTTCCTAAACCATTGCAAACTATTATAGAGACATACAAATCCATGGATGTGTGCATTGAAGACTCTTGCTACACTTCACAAGATGTATCCCTTCATTTTTAGCCCATACATACAATAGTTGATAACCTATAATCAACTTGAGGCACTTGTAGACCAAAAAAATGGTTCAATACCCAACCTTTTGATGTAGAATGAAATGGTATTTTAATCTTTGCTTTTGGCCTCCAACAACTTATGAGAGCTCTAGGAGGAAGTGGAAGCCATGGATCTAGTACGTGGGAGTCACTTAAATCCATAGATGTTACATGCAAGGTGGCTTACAATTTTGTGGGATGTTCAAAATGAATGGTAGAGATAATTGTGGGGAGTTTTGGGTGGCTATAATTCTAGTGACCACATTAATTAGAGCATGGCCATGCATTTATTTTATTATCAAATCTACCTTTAGAATCATGCTAGCATTTGGAAAAATGGGTTCTTTGGGTAGGAAATATAAACTAGTTGTTGCATGGTCAAACTTGACCTTAATGGAGTGATGAGTAAGTGATTGAAGTATGTGAAACAAGGTTTCAAGAGGCATTTTGGTGGGTTTTTGAGTCTAGGAGGGTCCTTAGAACCAATTTTAGAGGTGTAGAAGGAGTTCATAGATCTGATGAAGAGAATGAGTGAGTGGAACTAGCGATAGTCAGGTGATGAGAGGAAGTAAGGAATTGGAACTGGTAGGGAGAGGTCTAAGGGTGAAGATCTCCTTCAAGGATTTGGTGTTCAGAAAAGAAATGAGAAACTAAGAAGAGAAATTGGGTGTCAATGGTTGGTAGGCACTCAAAACTAGGGATTGGAAAGAGGAGAAGGTTGTGGGTTAAGTCGTAGGAGGGATTGGGAAAAGGAGAAGGTTGTGGGTTAAGTCTTACGAGGGATTGTGGACCTATAAATTTGGGGAGAGAAGAGATCATCGGGGTCGAGACTTTGGAAGGAATTAGGACTTGGGATAAAATCTAGAGATCCAAGGTTCCCCTAGAGATATGGGGTTCAAAGAGGACATAGAAGACCAAGGATCAAGTCTCGAGAAGGGATAAAAATTGAATATGTGATACCAAAATGTTTAACCCTTTCTAAGCAATTAAAATGCAATAGAAAAACATAAGAAAACACCTCAAGATTAGCCTGAGAAATTTGTAAAAGCAAAGAGGAAAGTGTAAAATGATGTTAAACTGATATACCTCCTTTTTGCAATTGAAACTCCTTGGTTGGCCCTTGATTTTGATTTGATTTGTGTGCTCTTTGATGGCTCTTGATATGGATAAATGCAAGGCTTAACTATGTGCTTAGATGCAAATGAAAATGGATGAGATTGATGGCTAAATGAGTGCACAAAATGACAGCATTTAGTTGCAAAATAGCTAAGTTTTTAAAAATGCCTTAGAGGATGAGGTATTTGTAGAGGAATTTGAATTCTCTAGAGAATTCAATGGTTGAGATTTATCCAACAAGGTCAAGATGAAGGGCTAAGGTGAGTTGAGGACTCACAAGCCCTCACATTTTGACATGTGGAATGTGAAGAGGATAAAGGTAGGATGATGTGTAGGTGATGTGGAAAGGAGGTACATGATGTGGAGAAAGGACAAGTACCTTCCAAGTACCTTGGGGAGTGAGAAGATTTCTTTAAAAAGGAACTTCTTATCCCCAAGTGGGAGTGAAAATGACACTTAAGGAATTTTGGAATTTCTCAAAAATCTCCATGGGAAAAGAGAAAGAGGTTGGAGAAATAAATGTGAATTAAAAAATTCACATTCATAGGAGAATTTAATGGATAAGAGAGGGTCTCCAAAAAGGTGGGAATTGGTCACATGTGCACGAGGTGACATGTCAAACATTCTAGAAGCCTTGGAAAGATAAATTGTGAATTAAAAATTCACATGGGGAGGAGAGAGACATAGGATGAATAAATGAGAATTAAAAATTCTTATAGGAAAGAGGGTCAATGCCCAAAAAGGAAAAATGGAAAGATTGACTAAAAAGTGGTGCTAAAAGTGGTTAATGACTTTGATTAAAGTTGTGCAAATACTTGATTATGATAATCAATGGAAGATTAGTGACAAGTGGCAAATGTAGGAGGATGTGACATTAATCCTTGATTAAGAGGATGCACACCCTAATTATGAATTAATTGAATTAATCCAAATTAGAGATGGATTATGGAGGATGTGACAAAAAGAAGAATTTTAAATTGATTTTAATTCAAAATGATTAAAATGACTAAATTAAATAAATTGGTGTATTTATTTAATTTAGAGAGGAGAAAGGTAACAGATAAAGTGTTTAATTGTTAAATTAAATACTTTAAGAATCTTTTGTGGGAGTGTAATATTAATTAAATAAATTAATATTAATCGAATTGATGAATAAAGAGGTAAATTTGATCATATGGGCGTGATCAAATTTGAGTGTCTACATTTTGCCCCTCTTTGAAATATTGTTAGAATAACAATGTTTCAAAGAAAAATAAAATGTCAGTGATGAAGAAAGTGATAGGGATGATGCCCCAGCCTGTCCAAGTGGAGGGAAAAGGGAGAGGGATGCCCCAATTCCTATCTCAAATGGATAGAAGGAAATGATAGGGTATGCCCCCTCGAGAGGGCAGTTGGGGAAGAAAGAAGGGGGCCCCGGATGACTTCTCGATAGAAAGAAACGAAAGACATCATTGGATAGAGCTCAAAAAATTAAGCAAGTTTGATTTTGAAAGAATTGATTGGAGGGTTTGCAAATGGCGGCGCTGGGAAAGAAGGGATTAGTTGGGAGAAAAAAGTTAAATAAAAGGTAAAAAAATACCTTTTTTTAAAAAAGAGGGGGAAAAAAGGAGGGTTAAAAGGTAATTTGAAGAATTACCTTGCCTCATTGTTACTATAGCAATTGAGGAAAAGGTAAAGAAGGGGGAGGGGAGAAGGAGCAACAATGCCGCAAGATTATGATACAGAGATCATTCATCGAGCAGATGATCTGCAGAGACGCTGGACCCACTTCGTGGTGCCCCAAGGTGAGTAAGAAAACCTGTGCTATGTATTTTAAACATTTAGCATGTTTTTAAGATAGTGAAGGAAAATGTAAAATGTGGGTTTGGTGGGCGGGGTGGAATAGGAAAATGGGTAGTTTGGGGAATTGGAAAAAAAAGAGGGAAATGGGAGATTTTAGGGGGGGAATAGGGCGCCCCACCTCACAGAGGGGTGGATGCGCCTCGAGCTGGGGCAGACACACCCCGGAAGGGGGCGTAGCCGCCCCGAGCTGGGGTGGACACGCCCCGACAGTGGGGGGCAGAGTTGCCTCGGCAGCAGGGCGGACACGCCTCAACAAGGGGCGGAGCCGCCCCGAGCTGGGGTGGACATGCCCCGGGTAGGGGCAGAGTCACCCCGAGAGGGGGCAAAGTCGCCCCGGGAGCTGGGGCGGACACGCCCCAGGTAGGGGCAGAGTCGCCCCAGGAGCGAGGGTGGAGCCACCCTGAGCTGGGGCGAAGTAGCCCCGGAATGGGGGGAGAGAGGTTTGACGATTGAGGCTAGAAAGATGAGACCACGAAAACACTGAGAGAAAAGAAAAGTGAAGAGGTAAGAAAAAGATGTCACAAAACAGAGAAGATTGTGTACTGACAAACGGTTGGTGTGGATGCAGGGTTTGGGGTGGATATGGACACATGAGCGACGGTCGGAGGTACTGACAGCGACCGCAGCAGCGATGACGGGCATGGATTGTGCGGCTTTAGATCATGCGAGTTTATTGCACTTTTTAGAGGTGCCAGTGATGAGGGTGCATCAAGCGATGCTGACAGCCTTGATAGAGAGATGGAGTTCAGAGACATCAACATTTTGTTTGCCGATGGGGGAGATGACAGTGACACTGGAGGATGTATGGCGCATCTTGAAGCTACCAATAGCAGGGATATTGTTGAATGATGTGTTGTCTAGAGGGGCCGAGTTAGAGCAAACTATGACAGTGTTATTTGGACATGTCGCCCTGCCTCTTTAGGGTCCGCAGTTGGATCTAGATAGATGCTTGACAGTGGGAGTACCACCTTTGCCTTTATTCCTAGCTGGGTTGATCAGTGGGATATTGTTGCCAAATCGTAGCAGGCAGTATTGCAGTTTGAGGTTTATGGAGGCGATTTGACACATTGTTGAGTGGCATGAGGGACATATTGCGTGGGGTACTTGTGTCCTAGCCCAATTGTATAGGGATATGCATCTAATTTGCTATCGAGAGATAGTGATTTTGACACACATGACCCTGCTACAGGTGTGGGCATGGGAGCATATTATGGTGATGAGACCGATTTTTGTTAGGGAGGGAGATGTGGATGATAGAGATCCGGTGGCATGGGGGTATGGAGAGGCGAGGGGTTGGGTTGTGCATCATAGGGGGTCGGGAGATATGGAGGGATGGAGGAGGACGGTGGATAATTTGGAGGAGGGAGACATAGTGTGGCAACCTTATATGCAGCGATGCTTCAGGGGATGGAGAGAGCAGACTGAGAGACAGAGAGGGTACTTTATGACTCAGTGTGTTCTGATTGGGAGTCTTCTACAGATAGTGGAGATGCATCGACGAGATAGGGTGGTGAGACAGTTTGGGTTGACACAGGATATTCCTATTGTGCTGATGATGTTTCGGCGGCTCACAAGAGAGCGACCATGGGGGCACGCATTTAGCCTGAGGGAGGCTAGAGCAACATGGGTGGCGACAGTGCAGGTAGCCTATCCTGGGAGATGTGTGGGAGCAGAGGATGCAGGGGTGACAGTACGATATGACCGGTGGTTGCGCAACCACTGATGGGAGAGGATTACACCATTGGTGTCGATTGTAGGAGTAGTAGGATTTGGATCAGAGGATGAGCATTGTGGGGGTAGAGAGAGTACAACATAAGGGTGGGAGAGGTCCCGAGTCAGATGTGGGAGGAGAGAGGATGGAGGCAGTGGGATAGGCAGTGAGGAGGAGGAGGAGGGGGCAGTGGAGGAGGGTTAGAGAGGCGATACAACAAGAGGGTGGGAGAGATCCTAAGTCAGATGTGGGAGGACAGGAGGAGTCAGAGGTGGAGATGATACACTCAGTGGAGGGTAGAGCTGGACAGTAGACTGGTATAGGGGGTAGGGTACGACATAGGATAGTGTTGGTATGGGCCAAGCAGGGAGGGGAGAGACAGCAGGATGGAGGTCATGAGGAGATAGAGGCTAGGAGTTAGCCAGAGATGATAGCGAGTAGGAGGTGACTGATGAGGATACTGACTATGACAGAGCAGGAGGGGATGGGTGGGGGTGGTCAGCAAGATGGGGCCCGAGAGGAGACTAAGGCCAGGAGTCGGTCAGGGAGGATGGAGAGTAGGGGACAACAGAGGGGGGGGCAGATGGCATCAGGGCAGGAGCCTCCCATTATAGAGATAGGGGAGAGTGAGGATGAGGAGCAGTCAGAGATAGGAGAGCCGAGGAGATTGATGAGAGTGGGGAGGCATGGTCAACTGCGGAGAGTACGAGTCCATCCTTCTGTGGAGGACTTGGAGGATCAGCAGGAGCAGGAGGGCAGGGGGCGATGATGCTATGGAGATAGACGAAGATGTGTCAGATATAAATATTTGGGATACAGAGCCATTGGCGGTGGTTCCTGTCATTACCTCAGGAGATCCAATTGTTCAGCTGAGATACAATGTGGGGAGGCTTCAAAGTATAGATCATAGGTTGAGGGTATCAGAGGCAGAGGTGACCAGATGCCGAGTCGAGCTATCTAGAGTACCGGTAGTAGATCAAAGGGATTATGGATTTATGGTGGACCTCTTATCTGCACAGGTGGAGGTGATGGGGAGGGAGAGAGAGAGACTGCAGACTGTCATACAGGGGATACGAGATAAGTTAGTTGCTGTCAGTTGGGATCATGATAGACTACAGGTAGAGACTGTTATATTGCAGGCTAGGGAGGCAAAGACAATGGTCGATCATGTGTCTGCAGATAGTGGGCAGCAAGAAGGTGATCTCCAGCAGGAGTGAGATGAGCTACGGGACAGAGTGTATTGCTTAGAGCAGATGGTGGGAGAGATGGGAGTGATGCAAGAGAGAGAGAGACAGGCGAGGGAGCAGGTTCATATTATGCAGGCAGATAGGGAGGCAACGCAGGCGCAGGTACAGGTGGTGGAGGAAGAGAGGGACATGGCACAGGCACGAGTTCAGGTGTTGCAAGATGAGAGAGAGTTGGCAAAGGCACAAATTCATTCTCTTCAGAGGAGGAGAGAGGAGGCAGTTTCAAAGGTATTAGTACTACAGGGAGAGCAAGATGCAGCAGTGTTGAGAGTCCAGGAGCTGCAGGGGGAGAGGGATGAAGTAGTGGTTCAGTGGTAGGCCACTCAGAGGGAGAGAGATGTTGCAGAGATACGGATGCAGACATTGCAAGGAGAGCAGGATGTAGTAGTGGCACAGTGGTAGTCGATGCAGGTCAGTGATGTGATAGGGAGAGATACGCATGGATTACAGAGGGAGAGGGATGCATCAGTAGCTAGGGCAGTGGCTGCCGAAGAGATGAGAGATCGGATTCAGGCCAGAGATAGCGCAGTTATGCCTATCCTAGGAGGCCTGGGAGCAGGAGAGGAGAGTGATTAGGAGGGATCGGGATAGGTATCGTCAGGAGTAGAATTCTGCTCGGGTTCAGGTTGCGGAGCGAGAGGAGAATGTGAGAGAGGCAGGATTTTGGATGGCCGTGTACTACCATGCAGTTCCAGACCTGACCCAGTGGATATTTTAGTATACCCAATAGGCACCCCAGATGCCAGCTCCATCTCAATCACTGGGGACATGGACTCGAGGTTACAGTGATTCACCAGGTGTTACACCAGGCAGGAGATCAATACCGAATTCACCACAGAGATCAGATGTGGGTAGCTCATTCGGAAGGTGACAGGTTACTGAGTTTTTGACAAATGTAAGGTGGAGCATGTAGGATTTATCGACAGAGATCAGAGATGTTCTAGATCTCTGGATTTTGTAATTTATTATGTGATGGATATATGATAGATTTTGATGTATGATGGACATGTGACACACATTATATTACTTTGATTATGACATGGGACAGTTCTTATTGGCACTATGTAGTATGTTTCCTTTTGTGATGGGTGATTGTATGCGCGTGTATATGATATTTCCTGCTTATGTGGATGGATATTTTGGGTTATTTATGCACATGTTTATGATATTAGATGCTTATGTGGATGATTGGGTTTGTGTACTTGTGAAATATGGATGATTTTATTAATGCAGATATTCACATGGTGATATGATGTGCACACATGTTGTATCTATGATGATTTATATGTATGGATGCCTAGTTAACTTATTGTCTTGTATGTATATGTGTATGATGGATTCTGTATGAACATTTTATATATGCAGGTGGTCGTGTATGCATGGATCTAACACGTTGTGATGCAGGTGGTGATGTATGCATGGATCTAACATGTGGTGATGCAGGTGGTGATGTGTGAACCTAATACGTGATAATGCTCTTATGATTTATGAAGGGAAATAACTCATAGTCATAAGTGTCAATAAGAATTGTCATGATAATGGAAGATGGGTATGTAGTGATTGTGAAAATGGGTGTCATTTGGCATCTGTCAAAAATTATTAGTATCTTGAGAAGAATGGGAAAGAGTGGGATAAAGTATTTGCACAACCAAAATCATAAGGTGAATGCAATGCAATAGATGATGAAATGCAATCCTAATATGAGTTGCCATCTTTGGAGCATTGATATTTGCTATAGCATAAGATACCAGATACCCTGATATATAAGACCAGGGCCAGTAGGCAGCCAATGCATGAAACAAACACAAGCAAAAAGGGGGCTACCCCAACACCCCAAGGTCACGATGACCTTGGTCAGGCCAGGCATTGGGATAACCACAAACACACAAAGATGCTCTAGCGTAACACAAGACCTCAGGGATCTTGGTCGGTACTACGTGGGACAACCGAAGAGGCAGCAACAAAGAAAAGACCAAGATGAACCCATATGTCGACTAGTCAAAGCACACCATGATATGATGGATCAAGTGACCATGATAAGTGTTGATAGTGAGCTCAAATGACAAATAAATTCTAAAACATCAAAAGATCATAATTAAAATCAAAATGTCCTTTGCCATAGGATCAGGGTGATGGATCGATGAGGTCTGCTAGGAAGGATGCATCCTATTGAGATCGATGATGGATACTAAACCAGAATGACCCAGTTTGACGCTAGATGCTTTTCATTAACCAAATCTTTTGATAATATTAGGATTTTATTTGAGAACAACGAGCCAAACAGGGACACAAACTGACACATCCTACAAACCTAGGAGCTCAGGGGTCGATCAGAGATTAGCCTTGCCTACATGAAAGCGCAGAGCCCTCGTAGTTTATGAAAAGACCATGGATAAAGTGGAAAGAGGATGATGAAGGCGAATGATGGATGATCAAGACGCGATGGTAAGAATACCCCGGGGGAAGATCAAATGATTAGCCTTTCCTACGTGACAACACAGGGGCAATGTAGTTCGACTGGAGACGCGACAAGATGAGATCTAGATGGAGACCGATACGACGGATGATCCTATGTGATGACATAGACTGACCGACGAGGAGATGAATGAAATAAGCTCAGAGTGGGATACTAAAAGGCTCAAGATGGGGGATAGGCTAGATGGGTCGTCCAATGCTCAATCAATATATACCAAGTGGTCTAGGATTAGATGGATGAAGACGATAGTGCAGATGAAAGCATAGAACAACTAGGATGCTAGGTAGATAATGATTAAGCCCTCTACGAATGACACCTATAACCATATTTTCACCATTCATACTTATCTAAGGCACCACCAAAGAGTGGTTTTCACCATAGGACATACAAATGATTTTTTTGATTTTTTGATAGGTGGAGTTACCAAGCGGACTTAGGCGTAGAACTTCTTGAGATGTATTATGTTGATGGGTTCGTCAAGGGGATCTCCTTCAAGGGTAGTCAACCTGTATGCCCCAAATCTATATTTGGTGGCTATGATATAAGGCCCCAACCAATTTGGCTCAAATTTTCCTTTTTTGTTTTGGTCTTGCTGGGTACGCTGATTCTCTTTGAGGACAAGATCACCTACCTGAAACTGTCGAGGGAAAACCTTCTTGTTGTAGTGGTGCTTGAGGCGGTTCTGATATGCTTGGAGGTGGTCATAGGCTTTGGTCCTTTTTTTCATCAAGCAGCTCCAGTTGTGCAAGTCGTACAACACGAGCATCCTCCTCACTAATAAGATTTTTTAAGGAAATTTTTAGTGATGGGATCTCAACTTCAATTGGCAAGATGGATTCGGTACCATAGACCAGAGAGTAGGGAGTGGCCCCTGTAGGGGTACGGATGGAGGTGCAATTTGCCCAGAGGGTGGGATGGATGTGGAGATGCCAATCTTGACTAGTGTTATTGACAACCTTTTTGAGGATGCGGATAAGGGTCTTGTTGGTTGCTTCTACCTGACCATTACCCTGGGGGTAATAAGGCGTTGACCAACGATGCTGGATATGAAAGGTGTCATAGAGGTGTTTCAAGGCTTGGTTTTTGAAGGGTTTTCCATTATCAGAGAGGATGGTGGATGGGATACCATATCTACAGAGAATATGGTAAAGGATAAATTTTGAGATTTGGATACCGGTGATTTGTGAGAGTGGTATTGCTTCCACCCACTTAGTGAAGTATTCAGTGGCAGTAATTATGAATGTATGGTCGTCGGATGATGGTGGGTGAATCTTGCCAATCAAGTTGAAACCCCATTGAGAAAAGGGCCACAGTGCTAGGAGGGGCTGAAGATCTTGTGCTGGGGTATGAATCAAATCTGCATGTTGTTGGCATGGAAGGCACTTCTTCACAAATTCACAAGCATCATGTTCCAATGTAGGCCAATAATATCTAGCTCATAGGATCCTTTTGGCCAGAGCCATACCATTTGAGTGAGCTCCACAAACACCACCATGTATTTCCATTAGTGTCGTTCAGGCTTCGGTCTCATTCAAACATCTAAGGAGGATTCCATCATACCCGTGACGATAAAGCGTATCACCGACAATGATGTATCAGGAAGAGCGATGAACAAAGGATTTGCGTTGGTTGCATGTAAGTTTTGGGGGTATGATATTATCATGGAGATAGGTGTATATGTCATGGTACCATGGGGAGGTGGGACCTACTATATCGCACACCATATTAGTCTCAGGAATATCATATGCAGGGATTAAAAGTTTTTCAACAAGAAACTCACATTCTGTTCGGTCTTTAGGCATGTCAATCAGGGAACCGATAGTGGCCATTGCATCTGTCGCTTTATTCTGTACCCGAGGAATTTGGTCAAACTGTATGAAGGTGAAATATTTCTTGAAATCATCCACCGTGTGTTTATAGGGTAACAGTTTATCATCTTTTGTGAGGAATTCATCATTAACTTGTTTGACGACTAATAATGAATCACCAAAGACTTTTAGGTGAGTTATATGCCACTGTTTTGCAATTCGGGGGTCGGTGAGGAGGGCTTCATACTCTACAATGTTGTTGGTACATGGGAATGCTATCCTAAATGATTTTGGGATGTAGTCACCTTGAGGGGTAATTAATAAAATTCCTGCTCCTGATCCATTATGAGTGTATGAGCCATCAAAATATAGCATCCAAGCTGGTGCTTCTGTAACTGTGTAGACTTCTTCGTCTGGGAATTCAGTGTCTAGTGGGTAGGCATCTACTAATTGCGCCTTAGCCAATTGATCAGTTATGACCTGTCCTTTTATGGCTTTTTTTTCTACATATTCTATGTCAAATTCACTTAGGAGCATGACCCATTTGGCCATGCAGCCAGTCAAAGTGGTTCTAGATAACAAATACTTCAGGGGATCAATTTTAGCGATTAATTTGACTGGATGGCTGAGCATGTAATGACAGAGTTTTTGTGTGTTGAAGACCAGCTCAAGGCAGGCCTTTTCCATGGGGGAGTATTTTAACTCATAGCCGGCCAATGTTCTATTAATGTAGTAGACTGCCCTCTCTTTGAACGACTCATTATGTTATGCCAACAATGCCCCCAACGGGACTGAAGTGCCAAAGATGTAAAGCAGGAGGGGTTTTCCTGGAATAGGTGGCATCAAGATCGGTGGATGAGCTAAATATTCCTTAATTTTATTGAAACCCATCTAACACTGCTGGTTCCAGCAGAAGGTGGAATCTTTCTTCAGAAGATGAGTGAATGGCTGACACTTATCTGCTAGCTGGGCTATGAATCGACGGATGGACTGCATCTTCTCCTGGAGGCTTCTTAACTGCTTCAGATTGCGTGGAGGTGGCATGTCCATAATAGCCTTTACCTTGGTGGGATCAACTTCAATACCCCTTCGAGAGATTATAAAACCCAACAATTTTCCTGACGTAACCCCGAAGATGCACTTTTTTGGATTTAACTGCAACTTGTAATGTTCTAACTGTTCAAAGATCTTCTTCAGGATTGTAGGATGCTTCGCTCGTGTTGTAGATTTCCCTAAAAATTCATCAACATAATCCTCCATGATGATATGGATAAGGTCATGGAAGATGTCCATCATTTCCCTCTGATATGTTGCCCCTGCATTTTTTAGACCAAATGGCATAACATTGTAACAGAAAGTACCCCAAGGTGTTGTGAAAGTGGTCTTGTGTCGATCCTCAGGTGTAATTTGAATCTGGTTATAACCAGAGAAGCCATCCATAAGGGATAGCATCTCATGTCCTGTTGTGAGGTCGACTGACATGTCAATGTTAGGCAGAGGGAAGTCGTCTTTTGGGCAGGCCATGTTGAGATCCTTGAAGTTTGTACAAATCCGAATGTCACCATTTGGTTTGGAAATTGGTACTATATTGGAGATCCACTTAGAATAGTCAATTGGTTTGATAAAACCTGCAGCTAGTAGCTTCTCCAATTATTTCTTGACTAATAATGCGACTTGTGGATGCATCTTGTGGAGCTTCTGTTTGATAGGCTTGGCGTCGGGGTGAACGTCTAGATGATGAACCACTAAGGTGGGGTCTAAGCTCGACATGTATGAATATGACCAAGCAAATTTAAAGATTCCTTCTTGGAGTAGTTGCATAATGACTGGATACTCTTGCTCTGAGAGTGACTTAGCTACATAGGTGATCTTAGGATTTTCAGCAGTACCCAGATTAACTTCTTGGGTCTCTTCGATTAGAATAGATGATCGAGTAGATAACTAAGTTCCTACAAGGGGAAGATGAACATCTCCTTCTTCTAGCACCTCCTCGAGGTTTTTGCCATCAGATGCGTCCTTTATTTTTACTTTTTTAAGGTCAGGAAGTGCCTCGGGGAGGTTTTCACTAGATGACCATTTTTTATTTTTCTTATTCTTATTTTTTCGATTGGAGTGTTCATCCTCCCCCAATCCCATGAGATTGACATATGTATCTGTAGACATATTGACAGGTGCGCTATTACTTAGGTCCCAATCAATGAGCTCAGGGTGGCGAAGGGATAGGCTAATGGTGCAGACAGATAGGCATTCAAACATGGATGATAGGTCGGTGTGATCGACGTCATCGTATGCACGTATGATGGATTCTTCCTCGGGTATATCTTCCAATGAGCCATTGTCCACGGCGACACTATTGGAGGTATTAGACGATGTTGCAAGGCCTTTCTATTTTTTATCGTATTCGATGCCTATGTTCTTCGGCAGCTTTGATGTATCAATAGGTTGCAACCGACCATGTTCTTCTTTACCTAGACCCCTTCCTTGGTAGTTGTACTTTTCTACAAACTTAGCCGACCACAGGTATGCTTCCTGAAAATATTCCTTTAGAGGAGGATCCGGTTGAGGTTCTTCTCGGCAGAGCCATTGACTTATATCCTCTTTTGGTGCATCTATTTTGACACTGGGGGATCTAAAAGTGGTGGAAGGGATGTTCTTACCACTGAAGGTGACAGTCTTGTCTTCCTTTGGAGTAGCGTGTGAAGGTTGACCATACTCGTGTGGTGACGGTGGCATGGTTGCTACATTGAGATCAGTATGCATTTCATATTCACCACACCCTTTGTCGATGATCTGGACTTTCATGACCGTAGGATTAGTGGAAGGAGATGGAGTGGTCGTCGTGATGGAGGGAGGATTAGCGGATGTTGACTGAGATGCCCCCATTTCAACCCTGGGACAATAATGTAAATGGGGGAAGGATGCTTCTAAAGCGCGGCAATATTCAAATGGTTGGGGGTCAGCATGGACGGTGACTTCTTGTCCGTTGACGAGGAATTTTAGGCACTGATGGTACGTGGAGGGGACAACTTGCATAGCATGGAGCCACGGGCGGCCAAGGAGGAGATTATATGGCAAGTCTAGATCAAGGACATGACAGGTAGTGTATTGAAGTACAAGTCCCACTTGGATAGGAAGACTGATAATTCCCTCTGAATTCCTTTCTGCATTATCATAGGCTTTGATTGTGATGATCTGATTACTTAAATCCACTTGAGTATACCCCACCTGTTTTATGAATTTCAAAGTACACAAATTGAGGGCAGAGCCATTATCTACCAAGACCCTTTTTATTTTATGGTGGGAAACCACGACTTCGATATGCAAGGGGCGATTATGATTGATATCAATATTAGGCATGTCATTTTGGCTGAAATGGAGTTGATGAGATAAAGCCAAGTGTCCCACCAAAGCTTGGAATTGTGTGGGGTTGATGTCATTAGGCACATGGGTTTCCTACAGGGCTCTGTTGAGGATTTCTTGATGTACAGGGGAAGACTTAAGCAAATCCAAAATGGAGATATGAGCAGGGGTCTTTCCTAAGTGATCAAGGATGTTGTACTTAGAGCTTATAGGAGTTGATTGGGTGGGTGTAGAGGCTATAGAGACAGTGATGCGGGCTCGTCGTGTAGTAACAACACACTGAGGGTCTTTGGATTTAACATGTATCATGGATACACAGGGTTCTACCTACTCAATGTAATGAATGACACCCTCGTAATTGAGGGGTACATTCTTATAGCTCACATTATTTGTGTTTTTTTCTTGGGGATTACTGCTAGATGTGCTTGGGCCTTGATTATGGTTTGGAAAGGCATTTTGATGTATTTGCAATTGAGCATTGGAGGACGAAGCTTGATTGGGGTCAACCTTGATATCACCTCAATCAATGAGATCTTGGACGTAGTTTTTCAGACCCTGACACTTATTCAAAGAGTGTCCTTTGATTTTATGGAACTCACAATACTCATTTTCCTTAAACCATGCGGGCTTGGGTTTGGACTCGTCAAATGGCTTGGTGACAGGGTACGTGATGGGATAGTTGATTTGTAACAACTTATTAAAGACAACACTCAGAGGTTCTCCTAATTGAGCATATTGACGTTTGGTGTTCCCCTGATTGTTTTGGTTCGACTGTTGAGGAGGGTGAGGTGTCCCCTAGAGTACAGAGATGGCATTAGGTATAGATGGTTGTTGTTTTTGGGATATATTAGCCACTTGGACATGTTTGGTGTCCGTCACGCCGTCATTCACTGCATTCCTGTTCTTGTTCCAGAATCATGGTTTATCCCCAAATGACCTCTCTTTATCATGACTATGTATTTTGATGTGTCCCTTGGAAACAAGGGCACGTTCAAGGATGGGTCCCTTTTCCACTATCTCTGTGAAAGTGGTGACATAATGTAACCTAAAATTATGGGCCATGTTCGAATGAGAGTTTTCCACGAAAAATAGTGACCATGTCTTTTTCTTTTAGAGGGGTCTTCATTCGGCTTGCTAATGCACACCACCTTTAGAGGTAGCTAGTAAAGGTTTCCCCCTCACATTGTTTTTCTTTGAGGAGATCTAAGGTGTCTGTGTCCTCCAAATTGAAAGATAAATAGGATACAAATTTTTCTGACACGTCTGCAAAAGTTTTTATGGACCCTTTTTCGAGGGTCATGAACCAATCCAGGGTGTGGCTTGTCAGGCTTCGTGGGAATAGGTGCAAGAGATAGTTGTCATTGTGCATGACCTCTTGACACTGGGAGTAAAATTCCTACAAGTGAGCCTTAGGGTCTTTGTTTCCCTTGTATTTGTCAAACTTTGGTATTTCAAAATGTTTAGGAAACAGGATTAATGAGATGGAGGGATCAAATGGATATGGGCATATGTCTTCAAATTTGAATGATTGTTTGCCAGCCCCGGCTTGAAGGTCTTTTAGAGCGGCTTTGATTTCCAATAGATCCAAGTGGACCAGTGGCTGGTTGGGGGGATATTGATGATAGGATGATAAAGGATATTGCCAAGAGAGTGTCGGATTGTTGAAGTATGAATTTTGATAGTTGGATGATGACATGCATTATTGATAAGCCGAGGGATTTTGTTGGTACGGGGGCTACTGTTGCGAGGTATAGTAAGGATTTGTTTGATAGAAGCATGAGGTAGGTTGCTGAGAAGCTTGGATGGGATGTTGCAAATTGATTTGTGAGTGTTGAAAGTACTGTTGTGATTGTTGGGAGGCCACATAAGGTAGTTGTTGATGAAATTGCTGCTGATTACGATAGTAACAGTGCTGAGGGGGTTGTTGTGATGTCAACTGTTGTGTGGGCCGAGATGGGGTGTTGTGTTGTGGTTGAGTTTGTAGACATAAGATGGATGCGAGGAATGGGGATATGGTCTGAGTGACAGGTCGGGATAGATTCCCTTGTGATTGGTATGGTGGTTTTTGAGAAGAAACCAAAGAATTATGGAGGGGTTGTTGTTGATGAGGTGGCTGAGATAACGTCGAGGTGTTCTGTAAAGGAGGTTGTTGGGTACCAACTAGAACATTCGGTTGGGACATGGCTTGCGGAGGTAATTGAGATGGAATGTTGGATTGATGAAGCTGTTGAGATGTATATGAAAGTGATGGTCGATTTACAACCCTAGGAGGGGGAAGCAATGTGGTAAAGGCCCCCCCCAATGGTGACAGTAGGTTGATTCGAAAGAGGTGGTGTTGTTAGCGTTAATGGCGCAGGTTGTGGAACATTTTGTGGCATACCATAGACGAGAGGACTATTGGGATCAGGCACTTGAGGATTCCTCATAACTGAGATTGGAGCGTGTGGGGGGTAGTTAACATGATAAAGAACATCATTGCCAAATTTAGGTTGATGCCACCCCTCAATTGGAGGAATATTAGGGATGTATGAACTCTCCAGTGCATTTTATGAATGTTGGGGTATGTTAGATTTGGAGCCCCTATATTTGGATAAGTCAACACCTAAGGGAGTTTTGACACCCTTCTCGATTAGGTGGACCAAAATTTCCTCCCCATGCTTTTCAAATAGACGGTCAATCATTTGTGCATTGGCGTGATTACTAAAATGTTCCTCAAGCGTGAGTTCGAGTTGATTAGCCATACTCTCTTCAACATGTGGTGAGTTGTTCTAATTTTCGGTGTTGGAGTGGGATGAAGTACCATTATGAGGATCCTGGGGGATGTTATTAGGATCTTGAGCAATATTTGTACCATTGGTGGGATTTGTATTGTTGTTAAGGTCCTGAGACATGTTTGCTTGGGAATTTTGACCTTGTTTTGTGCCATTTTTTTCTTAACTTGTGACCTAGTTTGAACAGGCATGCAAGTGTGCTATGGGTGGATTATAAAGATGCCTTTGGCGAATGATTTGATTGTGATTGGATGAGATCCGATTTTGATGAGATGAGAGGGGGGTTTGGATTTAGATCAGATCTTATGTGGATAGATTGAATTGGATTGGACTTTGATTGGATCGGATTTTGATTGGATAGATCGGATTGGATTGGATTTTGATTGGATAGATTGAATTGGATAGGATTGTGGTGATTGAACGAGTGTGATTTTATTGATTGGGTAATTAGATGATTTGACTAAACGATTGGGTTTGATAGATTTGGATGATTAGATGTGTATGATTGGGTGATGAAAGATTTGAGAGCCCCTGAGTTTAATCAAAGAAAGTTACTTTTAGTAACCTAGCGTGTTGATTGATTAAGTGGATGATCACGACACCGAATCCACCTCAAGATAGAAATGGATAGATTTGGGTCGAGGATGATAACTTACGACACCAAATTTACCTCAAGATGGACATAAATTGATTTGGGGTCGAAGTTAACGACTAATAATCAAATTTAAGTGCTAGGGTCAATTTGGGTAACCACTTTGTAACACAAGGTTAAGGCAGTTTGATTATGGGTGGTGTTTATGAGATACAAGTTTGGTGATGTAAATGGTAAAACTTTGATGTTCACTAGGTGATGATATAGGCTTTCGAATGGATTATGGGGAAAATTCAAAATGAGCGAATGGATTGGGGACGTTTGTGGAGAATGAATGGGGATTTAGAACGGTTAAACGGAGGTTTGGAATGATAAGATGGAGGTTTAAAATGATCAAATGGAGGTTTTTGGAGTTTTAGGAGGACAAAACAGAGGCTTGGGATGATGAGATAGCGGTTGGGGATGATTAAATGATGGTTTAGAGTCTAAATGGATCCAAACGGGGTGATTTTGGGTGTTCAGAGGGCAAATTCGCCTTTCTGCAGTAAATCAGGGGGTGTAGTCGCCCTTCTGCAGAAAAATAGGGGCGCAGCCGCCCTTCTGTAGAAAATCAGGGGCGTAATCGCTCTTCTACGAAAAATTAGGGGCGTAGTCGCCCTTCTGCAGAAAATCAGGGGCGTAATTGCCCTTTTGCAAAAAATCAGGGGTGTAATCGCCCTTCTGCAGAAAATTAGGGACTTGGTTTGATGAAAATGAATATGGCAAGGACTTTAAAATGACAATAACAAGTCCAATTCGTCAAAAAGTTTACTGGTTTTTCACAAGAAGACACTTTCAAGCAAATACAATCCTATGATTAGTGTTAAGGGTATGGCCAACGTGGTCTTGGGGAGTCCTCAATATATTTTCGGTACGTGCAGCACAACTGTGAACACCAGCTCGTCACAAGCGTGAGGCGGGAACCCCAGCAAGATACTGAAGGGCTCGGACCAACTCTTCACGTCTATCTAGGTATCACCCTAGCTTTGATGCTTCGCCAATTACGATGTGACTGGATTGGGGTACAGCTTTCGCTCCCCCCACTTTATATACCCCGCTGGTATGCGTGGTTGGAATCGTTCCTTGGGGTGATGAAATCCCTAAGCAGGTCCCACTAGAAAGAAAGCACTAATCTTTTCTGACTACTCCCCAGGCTCACACGAAGTGTAAGGGGAAAGTGAAAACAAACCAATGCACTCTTTGGGTAACACAAAAAGATAAACAGAGCAAGCAATGAATATTACTCCCCCTAATTAAACTATGTTCTTAGATTAACACAAACAACAAGGATAGTTTAAAAAGTCTGAGCGAACGGATAGCCCTGCAAGCAAATGTTAGATGTTTTACCCCGCTTTTTTCATCAACTTCACAAGAATATGCTACAAAAAGTTAGCAAAAACACCAATATCCTTGCAAAAACAGTGTTAGGGGGTTAATACTTGAAAATAGCAAAAAATTGAAGCCAAAATGACAGTTTTACCTTTCAAAATGTGTTGCTTCGCGGTGACAAGGGGGCATAGTCGCCCCTTTGCAGTAAATCAGGGGCACAGTCACCCTTCTATGGAAAATCAGGGGCGCAGTCACCCTTTTGCTGAAA
>VDFB02075344.1:0-21457 GCA_007258455.2 Sequoia sempervirens
TAGATCCCCTTAAGCCATCTTATCACCCTAAACCATAAATCAATGTCTTAAGGGGTCCTAATATGAAATTTCTTAAGGGGGTCAAATAAGCTCTCAAAATTTGGTGAAGTTTCCCAAGGAAACCAAATTTAACAATAATAAGATCATGCAAGATTATAATATGAATGAGATAAATCATGATATAATTTGATCGAATTATGGTTTAGGGTGATAGGATGGCTTTAGGGGATCTATGTCTAGTAAGGTCCTAGGACAAACTGACATGACTCAAGTGAATAAAATTTGGTGAAGTTGCCTAGGACCTTAATCAAATTTGGTTGCCTTAGGCATCTTCACTAAATTTTATTCACTTAATCCATGTAATTTTGTACTAAGACCTTACTACATAGATTCCCTTAAGCCATACTTTAGAATGTCTTAAGGTGTCCTAATATGACATTTCTTAAGGGGATCAAATAAGTTCTCAAAATTTGGTGAAGTTGAACAAGGAAACCAAATTTAACAATAATAAGAACATGCAAGATTATAATATGAATGAGATTTCATGATCTAGGTTGATCAATTTATGATTTAGGGTGATAGGATGGCTTAACAAGATCTATTTCTAGTAAGTTCCTAGGACAAAATGACATGGCTCAAGTGAATAAAATTTGGTGAAGTTTCCTCAGACCTTAATGAAATTTGGTTTCCTTGGGCATCTTCAACAAATTTTATTCACTTAAAATCCATGTCATTTTGTACTAGGACCTTACTACATAGATCCCCTTAAGCCATCCTATTACCCTAAAACCTAAATCCTAAACTCTAAACTGTAAACCCTATATCATTCATAAATTGTCCTATATTAATAGTTAATTGTATTTTCATTCAACATGCCTTAGACATAAATGAGGCTTACATATTTTATCATTTGTATTCAATTCGGCCATTTACATTGAATGGTTTAAGGATATTTCCTAAACATGTATCTTACATTTTGAAATTACAAATCTAATGCAGGTTCACTCATTTCTTAGAGATCACATGGATCAATTCAATAATATTCGCAATCCACCTCCACACCATCCATCTTCACCACCTTTACCTCCACCTCCACCCACTCCACCTCATAACCCCCCACCTCCACTACCTAAAATAGATGGTGCTCATTTGCAAGCATGAATCAATGCCAATGTTAGAACCATCCAAGATCAAATCAACATTATTCAAAATGAAGAATGTGTTGCACCACCTATGAGGATGTTAATTTGAATCTAAGAAGCAAACCGTTGTTGATGTTGTCAAGGCTATGGATGGGATCTTAGATGAGCATCAACAATGGCTAGAGGAGAGGAGAAATTTTGATTCTGAAAAGGAAAATGCAAAGAAATGCAGAGATGTAGTAGAGAGCCACAATAGTTTCTAAATTAAGACAATGAACTTAAATAGTTATGAATTTATGAATTTGGTTGGATGGATATTTTGTGTGATGAATTTATAAATTTGGTTGGATGGATATTTTTAGTGATATGAATTGATTATTTTGGTTCTAGATGGATATTTTTAGTGACATGAATTTATGAATTTGGCAGAATTTATGAACTTATAATGATACATTTACAATAGCATATATTTTATGAATATCTACTAGATCATGATTTATCCTATTGGAAAATTGTAATATATATATATATATATATATATATGCATTAGACATAAAATGAGCTTTTTGTGAATGTTTCAAGTTTATTTTTTAGTATGTACATGTATTAAAATTGCATATAGTTCTAGATCTTAAATTTTGAAATTTGTATGTATGTACATAGTTTAGTTGAATGATGTATGCATGCAAATTATGCATCTTATTTTTTATTTCAAATGTATGTACATGTTAAATTTTGAATTTTGTATCTACATGCTCAAGTTCAATCAATGTATATGTATGTGTATGTATATGTATGCACATTCTATTTAAACAAATTTGCATGTGTGTTTCAAATTTAACTATTTCTTGTAATTTTTTAAGTTTGTATGTTAATTTTGTATAATTTAATGCAAGTGCACACTTATATCTCATATCATGGATGATTTTAACATTGATGATATCATCAATCCACCCTCCTTCTCCACCTTCCCTCCACCTCCCCTCGGAGCCCCCTCCAACACTGTGCATCTAATAGGGCTTGCACAAGCATGCACCAAATAATCGGGTTGCATCATACAAAATAAAATCAATGCTATGCGGAATCAGAATTGATTCCACCACCGCGTGATAGAGTTTTGCATACATGATACAAAGCGTTGTGTGGATGCCATCAAGACTATTGTTATGATCTAGATAGGAATGTCGACAAAGAGAGAGAGAGAGAGAGAAAATGAGACAATTTTTTCTCCCATCAATTCATTTGTAGAGTTTCTTATAGCGGACCATCACCCTAAAACCATTGCAACACAAGTATAAATATGGATCTACACGTTCATTTTATAAGAATTTTGATGTATGTATATATCAAAGAAAATTTTGTAATACATTTTAAAAATCAAATTTTTTGGTGTACAAATGACACTAACGATGGGGAAATCATCCGTTCCACGAGTACATACATCGACACCAATCCTACTTGGCAACCCTTATTGGGGTATTTTGATTTCAATTTTTTAAATTATATATGAAATGATTGTTAACTTGAGTTTTAAATTTATAATTGAATCATGAACATATGTTTAAAATATTTATGTTGGTTTAGGGGAGTCAATTGGCTTCCATGTCGATTCCACCCGAGGGGTTGTCGAGCACTCCTCCACTATCGGGCATCGTAGATCAGGGGCAGGTACATTTATATTGTAAATTGTTTAACTTACATTAGTATAGTTACAATTATGAATTTTGAATTCACTATATATGAAATGTGCATGTACACTTGTAAATATTATAAGCATTAAATGTCTACATGTATGTCTAGGTTGATACGACAATGAGAATGGGCATCGAGAAAACATTAGATGTTGCGGCTACTCATGAGGCCTCTAATTTTCAGGTTGTTTAAAAAAAATTCTACACAAAATGTGCAAACTTGAATATATATATTTTAACCTAATTCAAGTATACATGCTTTAATTTTGATCTTGTAGGACTTTGTTAGTGTGACTTTCAGCCCTGACCTAGACATAGTTACACCTCTAGGAGGACATGCAGAGCAAGCTCCAGATATCATGGTAATTTAAATTTTTTATTATATTTAAAGTCAATTATAAATTATATATTCTGAATATAACTTTAATTTTAGATTTCAAATTGAATATATATATATAATATGAGCTAATACATGTTTTAAATTGTTTTTCTTTTATAGCATGAGGAACATCTTTTAGTTGAGCATGTACAAACAGGTCCTAGAGAAGAGGATGCACAACCTTAGAATATGGTACAATTAAAATATGATAGATTATAAACTAAATTGAATTAAATCATTTTTAATTGTAGACTTACATCTAATTTCAACTTTCTTTGTCTTGTTTATGTAGATTGATTCAAAGAATTTAGAGGTTGGTTTAGGTGCACCAAAGCATCCAAACCCAGATATGATGGTAATTTTATTTTATGATGAATTATAAATTAAATTTTCATTAAATCATTTTTCATTGTCTTACATCTGATTTCATATTTCTCTTGTACACAGTGTTTTAGGTCATCTACATAGTCCACATGGCATGAAGAGGTCTCTTGATTAGAGAGACAATACATGACCATGTTATATTTTCTTATTTCATGGACTACATTTTTGGTTTCTCATGTACTCTGTTGGACTTTATATTTCATGGCTCAAGTACTTAGTTGGACTTGTTGGATGTTGTGGTTGTGTTGCTGATATGTGGTTGTCATTGATGTCAAAACTATTAACATTAATTTCTTAGAGGTTGTATATGTCGAGGATATTGAGAAAATTATAATGAAATAAGTTGCAGGTTGTTAGTGGTGAAGTGAATTTCAATCTGTCGGTGAGTTCAGTATGTTAATAATCAAAGGTTGTGGACTAAATGGTTTCTTGTTGAGTATATCTAGTTTATCCATGTGAAGTTTTAGAGATCCACGTGAAGATTTGTTCAAGTTATGAAGATTTGTCTTCTAATAGTTTTTCTCTTACTTTAGTTGATGTTCCTAAATGAAGATGATTTGATTTTAGCAAGTTTGTTTGTTTTGGATGCTTCTCTAGTGATTCATGATGTTTTTGTATGTTTCTATATTGTGCTCTATCTTTTTTGCATGTCAACATTCATCGTTGTGCTCGTGATTCAATATTTTCTCTTGTGTGTTCATGTTTTTCTTTTTCTTAGCCGACAGGGTGTTGAAGTGTATTGTGGATCTTCGAAGATTAATTTTTGAAGATGGTTCATGTTTGAGAATTTTATTTTGGGTCTTCACTATGTTGTGGCCAACCTTGGTTGATTCGTATCAATAATCTTTAATATTGTGGGTAAACAATTTGTATTCATTTTATTATTTCATTGAGGCTGACTTATAGCAATGTAATTTCTTGTTGCAGATATATAAGAGCGATTGCTTTATCATTTGAATGTATGATTGGATGAGTGTGTGAAGTGTGCGAGTCCTGTGTGTGAATATTTTTCAAATCTTTCGAAGGAAAAAGTAGAGTGTGAAGAAGATTGAAGAAGCATTCATGTGCTTAATTGGAACTATAATCATGCATTAGCATATGCTATTTTTCTAATCCAATCTTTGTAAGATAGTGTGTCTTCCTTGGGCAGTAAGCCTTGTTGTTTTTGAGTAGTGAGCTCTAGGCAGTGCAGCTGAATGCATGTGCATTCCCCATTCATATTTATTTATACTTTTAACAGGGTATAATCTTGTGGACTGGCCTCCACCATGGTTTTTCCCCTAATAGGGTTTCCATGTAAAAAAAATTTGGTGTTATGTGTGTTTATGTTATGTTGTTGATCTATGCTTTCATGGTTATTAATCAAATCTAAGAATAAGGTTAATAAGTTGAATAAGTTTGAAATTCTATGACAACTAATTCACCCCCTCTCTCAGTTGTCTGCCCTTGTGTTGCCAACATGACTTTAGTTCATGGGTTGTACTCTAATGGACTTTATTTCATGCGCTTAATATATTGGTTTCATGCACTTAATATGTTGTAAATTATAGACCTTTTTATTGTTTGAAATATTAATTTACACATGTACATTTATGCATTTTATGTTCATATTCAAATCATTAATATAGGACATTAATGTGAAATTAAATATAAATATGAAATTAAAGTTGAAATTAATCGGACATTTTAATATTTATACTTTACAAATTTAGTGATCTCATACATGATATACATGATATGCACATTCAATAATTAGCGATAATTAGTCAATGAACTTATTCAATTCATTTCAATCAATAATTAGTTAATAAATCATAATTTACAAACAAAAGCAATCCATTTATATACTAGAAAGGATAAAATTTTAAGAAATAAACAATACCATACAAGATTAGAGAACAAAAGCATTAATAAATTCTATAAATAATAGCATCAAACACTAATTTATAAGTTTTCAAAACAAATAATAGCATCCAACATTAATTATAGGTTGTCTTAAGGGGATGTCTTAAGGGGTCCTAATACAACGTCTTAAGGGGATCAAAGAAGAGTATAATTGAGTATAAATATTAAGTGATATAAACAAGTATTATAAGTTTTAGGGTGAGTCATCATAACAAATGGTATAATTAAGTATAATATTTAGGATATGTGCTAATATGACACATCTTAAGGGGTCCTAATACGACATCTTAAGGGGATGTCTTAAGGGGTCATAATACATCTTAAGGGGATGTCTTGAGGGGTCATAATACGTCTTAAGGGGATGTCTTAAGGGGTCATAATACAATTTCTTAAGGATATAATTGATTTAACAATCATTTACGCATAGTATTTAGTGATTATACAATCAAATATAAAGTTTCAAAGTAGGAAAGCATGCACATTTAACAAACAAAATATATAGAATATTGATTTTGATACATAGAAGTACATAGAGTACATAATTGTGTATGTACATGTATTTGTAATTTGTACAAAATGTTTAATTTTGTAAGTATATATGTACATATATGTCATCTCAAAACAATGTTTACAAATTTTGGATATGCCATCTCAAGAACATCTCAAACTCATGCCCAAAATGTAGTAGGTCTTCACACCACTTGATATCAAAAAGGTATAAGCATTATCAATGAAATCATCAAAACATACATATTTTAATTTATATAAAACTATCTATATGTACACAACTCAAGTACCTACATTTAAAAGTATTCTACACATGTGTGTAGGTTGAATCCAGTAATCCTCTCCTTTTTGTTTCAAAGCATGAGATCAATGCAATGATGGCTTAAGGATACAAAAAAGGATAGTAAATCAATTTTAACTATTAATGTACAAGCAATATCAATATGTAATCAAAAAATGTATTTAAATATAATTTAACTAATAATTACCTATTTTTACCAAGTATTCCATGTTGTCTAGGTTGAATCTGCATGGACTAGATCCTTTTGTGATTATGCCTTAAGTATCTATAAGAGGATAATTTAAATCAATTTCAACTAATAACACACTTGACCAATATCGAACATGTATTTTAATATATTTAAAACTAAAACTATATTTACTTGTATTTACTTATTCCATTGTACCATTTGCATCCTCTCTTTTTTGCAATGCATCTATGATTGTCTCATGCTCTTCCATAGAAATTGTCCATAACACTTTATTTGTAGGTCTTCCACGATACCGATCTAGTTTTATATTTGTTGCCACCACCAAATGTGAATAATGTATAATATTTTTATGCATTTCATAATCTTCGAATGCAGGTAGAACATTCTTCCTTGTCAGGTATTTTCGTAGCCAAGTGCCAACAACAACCACCAATCCTATTGGAAAACATGAAAACCATCATCAAATAAGTTCTCAAAATTTTCTTAAGGGGATCAAAGACTTGTTCTAAAAATTTGCTTAAGGGGATCAAAAACTTGTTATCAAAATTTGCTTAAGGGGATCACCGTACCTATTGAATAAAGATAGCCATCATCATCTTCTCGAGGTGCCATTAACTTATGTTTGGTCTCCACACAATGAGCCAACCAATATTTTATTTCCTCTTCATTCCCCTTAGGTGCAATGACAACATACACATGTCCTACAAACAAAATTTGATTTAATAACTTGCGCATATCCATATAAATAATTTAGTTTTACAAAATAACTTAATAAAGTGAAATAAATTGAATTAAATTACCTTCTTATACAAGGTCTGAAACACGGTCATAGTCTTCAGATGAAAACACTTGATCATTTTCTTCAATAGTTCTTTCATATTGATCATGTGCTTGTGCAGGTGTCAACGATCTTTTCTCCCACTGTTCAAACCATTCTATATTTTCACATGCTTCCCAATCTCATGAGATACAAAACTGGCAAAAAAATGCAAGCTCCCTAGTCCAGATAGTCCATTTGCTTGTTGTCGAACTCCTAAATGAATGTCATTTAGTAGATCCATTGATTGTCTCACAGTCAACTCTAGGTACAATGTTCTCTTCTTCAACCAACCAAAAGAATTGATGAACTGTAGAGTACTCACTCGAACCAAGTGTAGATAATCTTGTATTACACCAATCCACAATCCCACATGCATCTTTAAATTTTACTGCATCCTCAAATTTTAATTTTTCTCTAGCAAGAATTCTTTTGACACACACACTAGCTCCATTATGTTCTCCTTTACCATGCTCAGCTTCAAAAAAACTCCATATATGTTGGACATTAAGTTCCTTGTGAACCCTACTTAACCAATAGAGAATTCAAGCATTCTTGAACTACCCTATACAATTATCTGACCATATGAGGTGTGCTTTCATCTGGATTCCTCTTTCTCTTAAATTTCTATAAAATATACTGAAACAATATTGAACAAACTTTGATGAGTGTAACTGGTTGTCACTCAAATAAAAATGATACTCCCTCAAAAAAATTATATATCCTCAATGCTATCATCTGCATGTCTATAAACAATATGGACAAACATAGCTACTTGCATTGAATTATAATAATGTGATTGAATTTCCTCTTGCAGAGCTAGAGTATAATTTTCTGCAAAATTAACCACTGAAAGTATAGTACCAATTGGAAATGTGTTTCTACATGCATGAAATTGGCCATCAAGCCATCGAGAATGTTGAGAGTGCATGAAATATCTTGGTAAAATCTTATTCTTAAATTCACTCATGAATGCATGCACACTAACTTTTTTTGTAACTAAATCACAACGCTTTCCTATTTTTCCATCTTTTAAAGAATAGTGAACATTCTTAAATATTTTAACATGTATTAATTGTTGTCCAAAATCATTAGCAACACTTTCATGCATACAAATTCTTAAGAATGAAAGATTTCCATAGTTAATGCATTATCCAGAAATACAAGAACTTAAATAAAACAATTTACCATTAGATCTTTCCACAAAACAAACCTAAATAAACTCCCTTATTGGCAATTGGCATATTAATACCACATTCTTGTATAATCATGTTAGTATGCAAAGTACAACATATATATCGAAAAAGAACATAAAAATAATGAAATTGAACATGCGTTTTACAACAACAAGATATTTGTTGCTTATTAATTTTTACGCTTCCAGGTTTACATTTTCAAAAGACCTTTGACTTATTTTAATATGCAGGATAACACTAAATCACCACAAAATTTTCTATAAAATTCAATTTATGTTTTATCTAATAGGTGTTTTGGGTGAGGATCATGAACTTTGGACCCGACCCTTAATTTTAAAACATCTCTAGCATTAGATGAAACCCTAGTATTATCATGCCAATATTTTTCCATCAATGATTTAATTTCAACATTAAATTTCATATCAAACCTCAGGAGTCAACCACTAAAACTCCAACATTGGTTGCTAGGATCATTTTCTATACTTTCTCTTCCTTTTTCCACTCTTGCTTATTTTCAGGATGTATTTTAAACTCACTAATATTGCCATTCTTTATTCAAAATTTCTTTATTAACTACTCCATTGAGTTGTTATAGCTCTTCTTGCTACGTTTTTATCTTTAGATCGACTATTTTTCCCAATAGATTGAATGGCACTAGCAACAATAGACATAACATGTTTAATGATTGATCTTTTCTTTTTGGTTTAACATAAAAGCCTAACCTTTTCATTACTTTCCTCATGTTTTGCATTCTCATCAATTACATCATTAGTTGACATTGAAATGCAATTTTTTTATGATAAAAGAATTTGTTGTATATTCTATTCGCATGTATTCTTGGCACCTCAAGAAATTTGACGGAAGATTATCTAAAATACCACTTTCAATTTTTTAAAAAAGTATTTTCATTAAATTCAACATCACATTCTAGATTTTCATCTTCATCTTTATTTTCATTTTCATCAACAAAACGGTTTTTGTTTTCATTTTCAACAAAAGGATCATTCTCATTTTAATTTTCAACAAAATATTTTTCATTTTCATTTTCAACAAATTTTATAAAATTTTCATCTCTCTAAATATTATCAATGTCAACATCATTAGGTCCAACATCTTGTAAAACTTCTACATATGAATTTACCATTTCACTAACATGTCGATTTGAAGACATACTTGGATTTGTGCATATTAAAACATTTTCCATAGCATTGAAAGAGGGATTTGAAGACATAGTAGGATTTGCTTGTATAATCATATTCTTCTCCAAAATGACTTCTTTCAAATTAGCTTCATCTACAACCATGGTCTCCTCAATTTTTTCATCTTCAATAGTTGTGGAATTGGATGCTCCACCATCATTCATTGATTTAATTCTCATTCTTCTTTCTCTTTTTCTTTGTTTCTCCTTCTCTCTATTTGCTTCAACTTCTTGAGGATTCAATGTCTTCCTCCTCTTATTACGAGATTTTGGACCCATGATTATAAAATTTTCAAGCACAAATGAATGTCAATAGTGAAATTCTTCAAAAAATTCAATTCAAATTGGAAGTTGAAGACCTATAAGGAAAAAATTATTCCTCTTGTGTTCCTCAAAACAAGTATAAAACTAGCACAATTTCACTTTAAAAATTGTTTTCTTCATGCCTCCTTTGAAAAATTCAATCCATATTGCAATTTGAAGACCTTTTATTCCTCCAAACAAGTACAAAACTAACACAATTCCACTTCAAAAATGGTTTACATGATGCCTCCTTCAAAAAAATTAATAAAAAATGCAAGTTCACCACCTATAAAGACAATAGTTGATGAAAAATAGCTCAATATGTCGCACTCGGCCATACATGTGAAGTTGCAGACTTCATAGTAAATTTTTCCAGTAAATTTAAATAAAATGGTTAAAAAAAACGGGATCTCGTTCCCCAATATTAAGTGGGGATCATTGACAAAGGAATGGGATCTCGTTTCCCTGTCAACGGTCACTGCATTTAATATTAAGAAACAAGATCTCGAATTACAAAACGGGATTCCGTTTTGTAAACGAGATCCTATTTCTAAAAATTTGAAATTGGATTTGCTTTGTGGTCAGGTTTTTGGCTTGTATTTTGGTTTGGGAAAAGCATTGGGAATCCGAACCTAGGCCTTCAACCTAGTTTGACCTACAAGTTGAAGGTACTAACAATGTCAAAGAAAAATATTGAGTTTGGACATATGGCTGACGACTTTATTTGCAAATCTTTTGATGAAATTAAAACCTATTTTAGATGAAATAGTACAGATTCCAAATATACAATTTTTTTACAATTGGATTATTTTTTCTATTTTTCAATTAATTTATGATGAAACTAGTCCATAAGCTTTAAATATCAGGGTTTTTTACTATTTTAATAGCTTTTGATCAACTTAACATTTTGACAAACGGATTGCATGAGAACGTACTTCAGAAAAATCTTTTCAATTAAAAAAAAAATCAAAAAATGATAAATTTAGGTCATCTTATGTGTGGCGTACATAATGATTTTTCAAAATGACAAATATGGCTACTAAAAATTTAACAAAAATAAATATTCAATAAAAAATTACAAAAAAATATCTAAAAATGTGCTTCAAAGTGAGTCACAAATCTTTTCCAAAAGGATTTAGAAAAATATGATAATTTGGGTCAAAATATGGATGTCGTACATGTGCATGGTATGGTAAAAAAAAAAGTGACTTTTAAACATTGGGTTTTAGAAACACCTATTGAAACTCAATTTGTGCCATCTAAGTATTGAAATAAATTACATATTTGGAAACTAGACTCCAAGTACTACATTTTATGATTAGTGACATTTTTGAAGATTCCATTTCTAAGTGCTTCAAATTTTAAGGTCAAATACATGTCAAATTCTGAAAATCAGGGAGAACACTTCCACTTTTTGGCCAAAAAGTGGACTCAACTTCTTACCAACACCCTAAAACACTATGAAACTAATTGGAAGCACTAGATATCATAGTTACAAATCTAAATTCAAAAAATATATATATATATATATCCTTCATGGAAAAAAAGTTATGCATTATATATGGTGAGCGTCACTTCTTTAAAATGTTGTTTACTGAAAAAACTAGTTTTCAAAGGAGATAGAAAAAGAAGTGCAATCTAATTCCAAAAATTTTGAAAAAAATATATTTAGAATCTACAAAAAAAATTTCACAAATCACTAGTTTGTGTCATGTTCAAATTCCTCACAATTTATTTGCTATATGTGCCCGAAAGTGAAGATTTAGTTAGAAAACATTATTTCAGTGTTTAGTTTGGCCAAAAATTGTAAACCAATATTGTGGGATCGCCCTATGTAGATTTGGAGAAGACATATCTCTAGTCCATAAAGTGGTATTAAGAGATGCATTGTAGGCATCTAGAAGGAAGGATATTCTTGAAACTCGTCAAAAAGAAACAAAGCTCATAGAAGATGCTCTTAAGGAATTACAGGAGGTCACACCTGGTATGTATCTATAGATGCATCTCACTCCTATAGAAAATTTGAGATTGTTATTGGATTATTTCAAGGAGTATTCCACTGGGCTTGGTGAAAAGAAAAAACAAGAGGTTGAGGAGAAGCTAACTAAGAAAAGGTTGTTGGCGTTGCATGACAAGTGTGCTCTAGCACACACAACTATTGAAAAGAACTTGGAAGCTGTGCAGATTTGAGTCAAAAACAAATGTTGTTTTTGCTTATTGCTTGAAGTGGTCGGATGCCACTCAAAACATTAAGGTTTTTATGGACTCCATTGAGTCCTAGTTGACTATTGTCTCTGGTACTTACAGTATATCCAAAGATAGAGATAGATCAACCTGGAACGCCATCTTTGCGCATAAAGATAAATTATTTGTTTTATAGAAGAAGGAAGAGATTATTGATAAATTTGATCAGTTAAGTAACATTATAAGAGTGGAATACACTCTGGTTGGCAAGGCCTTGGTAGGCACAGGAAAGCATGAGAAGATAAATCTGACTCCTGATACTTCGGATAGTGTAGAAGAAACTCTGGTAGAGTTGGAATCCTTGAACAGGATGTTGATTGCTGCAAAGCAAAGTTGGGAGAATGGTAAATCAGTATGGAAAGGTATTCTTAAGGAGCTTCAAGGCTTTCCACCCTCCGGTTAATGCATGTCTCATTGTTTTCTTTGTTTTCATACTTCATTTTTGGGACACCCTTTGTCCTTGATTTCAAAGGGGGAGAGAAAAAGGTGATAGTGGAAGCAGAATATTGGTAATAGCGGGAGAGTGTTGTAAACAAAAATTTGGAAGTTTTTGCAAGTTTTGTTTTGAAATTTTGGCACATGTTGCCATCAATGACAAAGGGGGAGATTGTTGGAAAAATGAAGAAGAACATCTCATTTTGTTGTTTTATGTTGTCATTGATGTCACCATGATATATGAGTTGCAACTGCAAGATTAAGTCTGAATTTGATCCAGTATTCTGGTCTGGTATCTGAACCGATATGAAGCTTACATCCTTCGATATTTTGGTTCGCAATTTTTTTTTTGTTGATTATTGTTGCGATCAGATTTGGGAAATGGTTTATGGATGTTGTAAGTACGTACACTCACGATCTCATGTATTCAGATGTCTGTATGGTGTATCGACATTATTCTGTTAATTGTAATTTTTCTATTAAGTCTATCCTTGGCCGACCTAATGGATAACTAATAATGGTGAATCAATTTTTTGGTATGTGGATATATGTGTGACCTATCTTAGGTCCATGCCAACATGATATAGCGTGTTGAGTGGTTGAATGGTTTTGGAAAGATTTTGTGAAAACTTGAAGCCAACAATTGGTATTTTTGATGAATAAGAAGTGCATCTAATTAGGCTAACCTAATTGATGCTTGCAGTTAGATTAGGTTGTTATTGTTTTAGTCAATGATTACATAGTTATTATCATCAATTGGATAGTGATTAGTAGTGAATAGTTAATTTTTTATCTTGGTATTGCCTAGTGATTATCTCAATATTCATTGGAATTGAATAGTTATTGATTAATTTTTTCATTAGTTTTGCATAGTTATCAAGTTATTATCCATTAGTATTGCATGTTATAGTGATGGATTTGATAATTGTTTGGTATTGTTAATCGCTCTCCCTCGGAATCTAAGGTTTTCTTTAATGTCTTTAGAACAGGGACTTTTATCTTGTGCCACAGCTTCTATTTTGCCTCTTGATACCATACTCTGAACTTACGCTTATTCCGTGAGCATCTTGACTCCGCAATAATATTAGATAATGCTTTTAAGTATGCTCTAGAGAGACTCGCATAAACCTCATATATAATTTTTTGAAGTAGATCGTGTTTGAATTCAATTTTGTGTTCATCCTGTTCTACAACACATTATTTTAAAGTGTCCAGAATTTTAGTCAAAGTTATTGATGTACCTATCTCCAGGCCAGAGTCCCTGACTCTCAAAATGTTTAGCTCAGGCATGTATGTAGCAGCGATGACAACTTGGTAACACATGCTTTTGAACTTAGTTTCTATACCATTTTCAGTATTGCCAACCAATAGCTTTGCTTCATGAAACCTTGATTTCAAGTCTAAAACATCTTGAAGCTTCAGTGGGTGGAACCATATTATGTCATGTGGACCTTTCAGACATAAAGAGTAACGTTTTTTGGATACAAGCTCTGAAGGGAAAATGAGTTCTCGTTCACTATAATAACTCCTACTCAGTTTCTATTCTTCTGAGAACATTTTAACAATCATGAAGAAGTTCTATAATAGTCTCTCCTTTACAATCAAATTTCTATAATTGTCTCTCCTTTACAATCAAATTTGCAACCTCGCCAGGTTCATCCTCTCAATCACTTAAAGAATATTTTTCTTTTGCAAAATTATCGTTCCACTCTTCCTATGCTTGATGTCTCAAGTGAAATATAGAACTAGTCTCCCCAATGATAGATCAACATCTCTTTGTATTACTGAATTCCAAATTATTTAGAATCTTATAACCAACATCTTGAACTTCACTTATTTTCTCAACATATGACTCACAAACCCTTATCAAAATTGGTGTTTGTGTATTACATTGCTCACTATATTTTCTCTTTGCCAATTTTGAATACATATCATTTGTATTCATATCATGAGAGATGGGTTCTTGTGAACCTCTACTCATGAAACATGGGTGAATGAGTTTGACTCGAAAACTACACGGTTGAATCCTCATAGTAATATCATAATTTGAGTCCTTCTGATTATTTTCCCAATGAAGGAGTAGGGTCCAAGATCAATTCATTCATCGTATTTGTAGTGTTGTTGCTACCTTTTGAAGCTTCCTGATACAAAAAAGAACTGACTTTTGACTTTTGGAACTTTTTCTTTGTAGCTATCACTTTTATGCTCCTTTAGTTCCCCCATCAAGGCATTCAAGGTTTCCCTAGCCTTTGCAAATTGAAGTGATATCTAAGGGCGCCCCTCAAACTGTTAGGATATAGTGTGTGTTTTTTCGTATCAACAATATATTGTTTGCTACTAATTTTAGATAACAAACCTTTTTTATTTCTGAGGAGGAATTTTTCTTTTCAAATCAATGCCACCTAATTCAATCACTTCTCCACAATCATTTCAAGCACAACCCCAAATAATTGAATTTTATGACACCTTATCTCTTACAATTGTTCCATCAAAAATTTGAAATGCATCCTAAAATGAAGTGGGTAATCATCATAATTTTATTTTCGGCATTTTACATTATAACTAAAATAAGTCAAGTAGCCATCAAAATCATCCTAGATAATTGGTCAAATATTATCCTATAGCCACAAAAATTCACTTACATGCTAATTGATGATATGGGAGTATGGTTTCCAAACATATTTGTATGAAGCCATCAAGACTGCGAGATATTAATGTTCAAAGTAACTCACCCAACTATTTTTGAAACTCACCAACTCACCACCTTGAAAAAATATCAAATCTCTTCCTGGGAAACTTCCATTTGGGGAATTAGTTCATCTAAGTCAAATGAACATGTGTGCAAAATTACTTTTCACCAATCCATTTCCTTCACAAAATATTAAAGGTCAAAGTTGACCCCTCTGAAACTTTCTAGAAATGCAGTCATTAAACTGTGAAAAACTCCATTTGCTTTTGATTTTGAAAAAATACCAAACAAGATGTTGGGGCCTTGAGAATGGAAATGTCAGAATATTAACAAGGGGAAAATTTGAAACACCAATTGTTTTATCATGAAATCTATCCAGCTCATAAATATTGGGCCTCCAAAGTTGACCTCCTTGGCAAATCTAACACTGTGTAGACAACAAAATCTTCCAGAACCCTTCAACTTGGTACTTCAAAAACCTGTCAAATCTGATCATAGGAGATTGAAATAAAACATACACACTAACATATGGTAGATGAATGTTCTTGCAAAGTGATTTGGCATAAAAGTGAACCAATTTCAAGTTATGATCCTTCAAAGTAGACTATTGGGACAAATTTTATCAGTGCATTTTTTAGTGTTGTAATCAAATTTTTCATCATTGGAACTCCAAATTTTACCAAAATTTGAAAGTTCCAACACAAATAAAGTTTGATTTTGTTTTCAATACTTGTAGTAATCACACCAAAGAAGGATGAAGAATGGTGGACGTGTATTGATTCTAGGGCCATAAAAAAGATAACTACAAAGTACATTTATGTTAGCCTAGATAGATGACATGATAGCTTGTTTGATTGGATCCAAGTACTTTAGCAAGATAAATTTGAAGAGTCGATACCATCAAATAAATATTTGAGAAGGAGATAAATGGAAAATAGTATTCAAGACAAAAGATGGTTTGCATGAGTGGCTATGATTAAGGTGGATATTTTTTGTCAAAATTTGAAGAGTTCCATATGCTCCTTAAATCATCGCCATGATGAAGTGCTTGGAAAACTAAACCTAACACAACTTGAATGGAGCCAAAATGAGTTTGTACGCTCAAGTTATGCTCAATCAAATTTTGGTCAAACAGGGAACCAGGGGCTAGTCAGAAAGGCAAAAAAATGATCATATAAAAAATGGTCAAAAGTAGCATCATGTCGAAAAGCTCATTGCCACAATTCTGATGCCACTCGTTTCACGTCAAACGAAGCTTGTATGGAGAAGATACAGTTGGTCAAAGTTATGAGCAAAATGGGTTGACCATGTTGATGTCAACATGTTGACATGGCATCTTAGTCAACAATCCATATGTTGATGTGGCAGAGCAAGACAGATGGAAAATATTTGGCCCAATCTAGGCTTGACACGTGTCAGGGCATATCAAATTAAAAATGGCACGTGGCCCTATGACAGGGTGCCACGTGGCACCAATCTACCTAGCATCATGCTCTAACATGTAATTATCACCAATTGGTTTTGATGAATTGTAGTTTCAAATTGCATTTAAAAATAGAGAGGGTAGAGGTCAAACCGCTGACATCTCTACCCCGCAAAATCATCTTCACCATTGCACCATCATGGAGTGCTAAGATAGGTTTGTTTTGATGACTGTTGCAAACTGAAAATCCCTTAAATTTAAAGATTGATCCCTCTAATAAGATAGAAATCCCTTAATAGCCCAAATTCAAACAATAAAAGGGCTTAAATAATATAGCAAAATATATTAAATGATATTAATAAAGTATATTAAGGAATTTTTATGATGTAAAAGGGGATATTATGAAGATTATTTTTAATGCTATGAGATTTCCACAATCTATCATGTTGAAGATTTTTTTTGATTTCTGGATTTTTGATTGTGTTGAAGTTTTTTTCATCAACGTTTCGGATCACACTCAGTGATCCATCATCAGGATGATAAAGAGCTAAGGAGATGAGAAAGGTAAGATGCAGACCTGATTTGCTTAAAAGGAAGAGAGGTAAGAAGTTGAGGAGAGAGAAGGGTACAAAGACCGAGGCAAGAGAGATTTAAGGTAAGAACAAGAATTGAAAGAATTAAAAATAATAAGAGAGAAAATATATAAGAGTGAAAATTTTTAATTAAAAAAGAACGTAACATGAAAGAAATAAAAGACACTGAACTAATGAAAGAGGACTACAACATAGAGAAAATTTCGGAAAAGAGAGAGCAGAAATAAATAAGAGAAAAAAACACCAGGAAATCTGAGTTAATATGCAAAATTAAATAATGTTGAAAACTTAAAATGAAATAAAAGAATGCTAATAAAATGAAGCAATTAAAAAAATTTCTTTTTCAACCTCAATTCTAACGCAATTAGTAAAGAATATTATATTTGAAACTATTAATGTTATATTTTAAAGTTGAAATGTCATCTATTATTAAAGAGGTATTTAATTGTTAACTAAATACCTTAAGGATTTAGAAAAATTTAAGGATATTAATTAGATAATAGCAATATTATCTAATTAACGCAGATAAGAGGATGCTTAGATGAAAAGGGACAAATTTGGACAAATGTGAGTGTCCAAATTTAGGTGTCTACATTTTTTCCCTATTTAAGATGGTGTTATGAAGTAACATCATTTAAAAGAATATTAAAACATAGAACCCAAAAGAAGATGGTTAGATTGGGAAAGATGTCTCAGTCATTCAAAGGAGTAACTAGGAAGAAAGATGATGGGGGTGAAGATGAAGATTAGGGATTGATGATGCCCCCTCGAGAAGACATGTGGGTTCAAGATAACACGGGTGTGCTCTCAACATGGATGAGGTGATGCGAGTGTAGATGAGGAAGATGATGCAAAATAATGGATAAGAGAGGATGATAAGCGATAGGTGATTGGGAAGCACAAATGGATTGAAAAGAAAAGGTGATTTTACCTCAATCAAGCTACAAGCCAAAATGGGTTGATGATGGATGGAGTTTTGTTGTTGAGGGAATGATATATCCCAAGACAACAAAAAAGGATAGGGAATGATACATCCCAATTATGAGGATGGAAGTGTTGTTGATGAGGGAAGGATACATCCCAAAACAACACAAGGATAGGGAATGATACATCCCGATGATTATGACAATGGTGGGATCGAGGCTTGTAACAAGGTTCGGGACAAGACCAAGGATGTAATTAGATTATTTGTGCTAGATTGAATGGATGAGGATTGGATTGAGATGGGAGATGTATGAAAGGATAAAAACGATGGAGGATAAGATGCTTAGAATAACCAATCTACATTATTCTAAGAAGATCGAAGAGATGATGATAAGAGAGTGGAGGGATAGGGGGGGAGGTTGGTGAAGGATGAATGGATGGGGGGGTTGTTGATAGATGAGAGGATGGGGGATGGGGAGATTTTGATAGATGAGAGGATGGAATGGGAGATGAAACAATCCTAATGAAATTTTCCATTTTCAGAGTGTTGATTTTTTCTATAGCATAAGACACCATGTACCAGGGTATATGTAACCAAGGCGGACTAGTGTCTAATGCATGAAACAAACACAACTGATAAGAAGGATATTCCAACACCCCAAAGTCATGAAGATCTTGGTTGAGCTAGGCATTGGAATAACCACGAGCACAAGAGGATTCCCCAACATAACACAAGACCATGGGAGTCTTAGTGGGTACTACGCGGGACAACCAAGAAGACAACAACAAAGAAAAGATCAAGATACACCCCTATGTTAACCAACCAAAACACACCATGATATGATAGATCAAGGTGACCTTGACAAGGTATGATAGGGAGCTCAAATGATAAATAAAAGCCAAAAGTATCAAAATATCACAATCAATTTCAAAACTTCCTTTGCCATAAGATCGAAAGGATGGATGGGTTGATGAGGTCTATTAGGAAGGATGCATCTTGTTGAGACCAATGATGGATACAAAACTAAAAGATTGAAATGACACAAGATATTCAAAACTAATTGCATCTCATGATACAAGTGGATCTCATTTGTGAAGAACCAGCAAGATAAGGGCATAGCTTGATGACAAGACACAAGGGAGACAAGACACGAGACTGACACACCCTAAAGACCTAGGGACTCGAGGGCCGATCAAAGATTATCCTTTCCTACGTGAAAGCGTAGAGCCCTCATACTTTGATAAAAGGATGAAGATGGTGGATCAAAGAGGGGAAGAGGATGATGGAGACCTCTATGGATGAAAAATACTGGACGGAAAAAATCCCCGAGGGTAGATCAAATGGCTAACCTTGCCTACGTGAAAGTGCAGGGGCAATGTAGTTTGAAAAAAGGCCAAAGACAAATGATGGATAAAGGATGATGAGATAACCCTGGATAAGGGGATAAAATGATGGGATTGATACGATGAGACATGATAGACTTGGTTGGATAGGACAGGATGATGGTGATCAAACGAAGCTCAAGGATGGGATAGTTATCTAACTCAGCAAAAGATGAACGGGGATGATGATATGATGAGTGATGAAAATGGATAGGAGATTGGAAAGATGTGGAAAAGAAGTAGGAGTGATGAAAATGACATAGATGGCATTGGGTTGCATGGAGGGAGGCCTATATCTAGATACCAATGACAAGGGATTATGAGAAGGGATGAGGATAGAGATGAAGAGATGGATAGATAAAGATAAGGAAATGGAAAGATGCTAGGATGGATGGATAGAGGAATAAGGATTTGGATGGATAGGAAGATAAGGATGGGGAGATGGAAGGGATGTTGTGATGGATGGATAGAGGGATAAGGAGGAGGGATAAAATGGATGCTATGATGGATGGAGAAAAAGATAAGGATGGGGAGATGAAAATGATTGTTTGGATGGATTGGAGAGAGGGATAAGGAGTTGGATGAGGAAAAGGTTACCAAATGGATAGATGAAAAGAGATGCTAGGATGGAGAGGAATATAATGATGGGGAGATGGAAGGGATTACAAAATGGATAGAAGAAGGGTGTCTCCAAGGGCTTGTCACAAAGGAAGTAGATACCACCACTCTAGATGTGTCAAGTATAATGAGGTAGGGGGGATAGAAGATAAAAGGATAGGTAAATAAGGGAGTGATATGGATATGGATAGGATGCATGGATAAGGAAGGGAGATTAATGGTAGCATGATGGATTGAAAAGGAAGGTAGATGAATGTGAATAAGGATTAGGATAGCATATGGGTAAGGGGGATTTACGCCAAGAGGTGTCCAAAGCATGAATGTATGTTTTCCCCTATCTAAATCAAGATCACAGAGAGGATGGAGGAAAATAGGATATGATAGACAAGATATGTAAGATACATGGGATGGAGGGGATGGGTTAAGGGGATGCAATTGATGGATGAAGTGGATGGAGTTTCCCCCAAGTGTGGAAGGAAACTGGATGGGGGATTTACACATGATGCATATTTTCCAGGTTTTCATCATGGTACTTATCCAAGGCGCTTGTTTTCCAAGTTTTCACCATTGGACAAATTATTTCTCTTTACTATTTTATTTTTTAACTTTTTTGACTTTTTCTAATTTTTAAAACTTTTGGATAGACTGTGGATGGAGATGGATAAGGATAGGGATGTAGATAAGTGGATTTGGAAGACATGTGATAAGGAGGTGGATGAAGGACTCAAGCATCGAATTCCATATGAGGTACTAAGAGCCCATGTTTGAAATGACTATTGGTACAACCTTATTAGGATAAATGGATTATGCAAGAGGATGGATTAAAGGGGTTGGATGAGGGAGATATGAGGGATAATGGATGGGATACTGGAAAGTATATGGATGGAATGATGGGGTGGATGTGTGATGGGGAGAAGTGTTTAGGACCAACATTGGCACATATGGTGGTGGATGTGAAAGGATAAGATGATTAACATATGGAGAATGTGGGGATAATGGAGGAGATGGGATAGTGGATTTTGGGACATAAGGACCCAAAAAAGATTTAGGAGATGGAGGATGTCTATGATTGGCTTTCAAATTAGCAACTTTGGATGTTGTTACGCATTTTCATTTGAAGGTATTGCATCTTTTT
>VDFB02075346.1:0-16106 GCA_007258455.2 Sequoia sempervirens
TTTACATTCCTATTAGTTGTGGTCCAATAATCAACAACACATTTTTTTAAAACTATTTTAAAAGCAATATATGTAATAGTATATTTATATTCTACTCTCTATTATCTATCAATAATTGAACTTGCAACTATTATTTTAAAAATAAAATATTGTGATTTCATTTGTATACTTCCCCTATCCAATTAGTTCTACTAGGTTACTTTCCATGTTATATTTCAATTACTTATTTTCTAACAATCAATAATGTACATGCCTACAAATAGTTGGATTTATTACCACTAATTAAAATAAAAATATATTTTTTACTCCAATAATCTTTTTTAAAGTATGGATCATGGATGTTGAAATGTCCAATGGTCCATAATATTTTCTTGAAGGGCTTCGTCATTGTAAAATGCAATTGGTGGGTTAGGGGGAGAAATAAAGATGTATCATTAGATTCAATGTTTCCCACATAAGTATGACCATGGTGTACATCGTCAAGTTCATTGTTATTGCCATGTGGCTCTACATTGTTTAGGTAATATGGAAATGGACTTGTGTCAATTTTTAAATGACTATTTAAGGGTTTGATTGGTATATTTTCATTATCATTAACCCTTCCAACTTTGATTACATTTTTGTCAATGAGGTCTTGTACCTTATGTTTAAGACCTATAAAAAAATTGAATATAATGATCTTTAATGTGATGATAGTTGCAAAATATTTGATTATTATATGCTTTAAGAAGTGATTCATTTGAACTAAGTGAATAAACTTAAGGGAGTGCAAGTAAATTAACACTCAAAGTTTAAAGAAGATAGTCAATAGATTCTTGAAATTTAGTGAACTTTATAAAAGAAAATCTAGCTTAAATGAAGGATTATGAAGTGTTAGCAACTTGATGAACACTTTTTTGTCACATTGTTATGCTTAGAAAATAACTATTGATATTTAGAAGGGTGAGAAGTATCTTTGCTTGAAGATCCACTTTTGAAGGCATTTTGTGCTAACAATTTGAACTCTACAATTTTCACATATGCAATTAAAACTATAAAAAAAAAGTCAAGATATAATATTGAATTGACTTAAGTTGACCCTTTCTAAAAATACTTCCAAATCAAAATCATGTAAAAAAATTATCATTTTTTAATATAAAGATTGAGTGACATAAACATTGATGCACTTATTTAATCCATAAACACATTCAAATAAATCAACAATTATAAATCTAAACCCATATTAAATTTAGATTTATAAAAATATTAAAAAGCAAAAAAAATCACTCACAAACAACTTACAAATATTGTTAAAAAAATTCTTTTATATTATTTAACACTATAAAAGCATACCAAGCGAATTAAGGCAAGAAGCAAATGCAAGCTTGGTAATAGGCCGCTTTCTTCAAAACCATAAACGGACAAAACTGTAACTAATTTTTAAAAAATCTCATACAAATCCAACATAACGGTTATTTTGAGCGCACATATCTTGCTTTTAGTTTTTCATTTGTCGAGATTCTACATTGTCTTTCTGAAGGGTGATCATTTCTTGCTTTTTCACGGAAAAAACTTGGGCCATGCCATTCAGGTACGATTTGTATGCTACTTTTAATGTGATGCTACTTCTAATGCTCAAAATGGCGGATCATTATATGCCAGTTTTAGCTGGTGGTGGTGACAGGGATAGTATTCTTCGAGAGCCAACAGTGCCCCTGCTCAAGTATTTAAGAATTTCCAAGTTTTCTGAAGGGTATGCCAATTTGTGGGGCAGCCAGCACCAAAATGTTTCACAGGATGATTACTCCGTTACAATCAGAATAGATAGATCATCCGGTAAGACATCATTAGCAATGCAATTCTTTTCTGTTTTGTATTGTTTAAGCAGCTTTTATATGAATTGAATTGAAAAAGATGATGGTCGATTGCAGGTAGCGGGTTCAAGTCAAAAGAGGCTTACATGTATGGCTTCTTCAACGCTGCTGTTAAACTCCAGGCGGAATATACTGCAGGGATCATCACTTCATTCTACGTATGTACTGTTAAACCTACACATGCAAAAGGGTTAAGTTGGACTATTTAAGGGGTTATACTACAATTCTTGTTTTTCATCAGTTTGAATGTGATGCGAGTTTTTAATGGGTGATTCGTAATGATCAGCTTTCGAACGGCCAAGTTTATGAAGGATGGCACGATGAAATAGACATAGAATTCTTGGGAACAATACCTGGAGAGCCATACAAATTGCAGACCAATGTTTATGGCAACGGTACGGGAGACGGAAATCTCATCGGTAGAGAGCAACAATTTCATCTCTGGTTCAACCCAACTCAGGATTTCCACAACTACAGCATTCTCTGGACGCCTTCTCAAATCTTGTAATTTTTTTTTCCTTGATAATCTCACAGCAGAGCTGACCAAGCATTTACAAGCTAATATGCTAAGATTTGGGGTTTCGATTATGAAGTGATAGAGGATTGTGTAACTTTGAAACAGGGTATACGAAGGTCACAACAATCAAGAATCTTAACTCATTGCGCCTCTGCATTGAATGGTGAGTCTCACACATCTTTCTCGACCTTTTTGTTTGTGCGTCTGTTTTTTGGTTGTGTTTGGTGTCCCTCTGTTTTGTTGACTTGTGTTGGATGTCTGATATGACATTGGGCATGCCTTGTTTATTAGGCCTTCTTGTTGTTTGTATGAACTTATTTCCCGATTTAAGCAGTGTTGGCGCTTGTTTGTTAGCTAGTTCTCTATAAAATTGTACTATAGACATAAAAGTCTCTATCCATAAAATTGCTATAAGAAGATCCAAATATTACAGCAAATGTGGAAGTGTCTTTATCTATTAAATTTCAAGAAACTCCAAAAATTACAGTAAAAAAGAAAAACATCCATATGAGCCTGCCTAATTTCACCATCTGCTATTGAAAAAGAAAGGTACCATGCCCATCAGATCCTCAGCCCTGCAAAACATCCACACGTTACTTCAATTTTTTTCTTATAAACAATAAGATGTATCACACTAATCTCTGGCTTACCATCCTCTGCTGCACTGGTGAACCTACTTGTGTTATCATTTTTTGCCCTGTGCCCTGCGAGAAGGCTTCAAACCCAGTTCTTTCATAGCGCTCTCTGGAGTACAAATGAATGGTTCCGCAATTAAAAGCTATAAAAATATTTAATAAGGAAATATAGTTGCAAAGCATAAATCTTGTTCCCTCATGATAAAAAAATTTGCAGAGTAAAATCTAAAAACAGAGTGCATAGCATATTAAACGAAAAACCAGAAAAACAGAGTGCATAGTATATTAAACAAGTGAATCGTGCTTGAATTTGACCAGCGTTCTGGATTCGAGATTCAGGTGGACACTTGCATCTACTATCCTGTGTTTTGTGTACCAATTAAAAATCTAAAATATCAAATTCACATTATAATATACTGTCATGAACTTAGATTCAAAGAGAGGAGGGTCCTCACCAGACAAGTAAATGTCTGTCCATCCTAGGTAATGTCTGTCATAGAGGCTATTTCAACCAATCCTGCCAAATAATAGTTCTAATCACCATTTCCACATTCACTCTTCTAGCCAAAGGAATCACTCTTCTCCCACAAGTAAACGGGTGGAGAATTGTGCCACAAAGAAGCCATACTTTCCAAGATCACCACCACCATAAAACACACCCTCAACATATTAATAGTAGTTTCAGTGGAGTTTAAATAAATTCGATCAAACACCAACATAGGAAGAAATGAAAGCTGAAAATCCATCAGTATAGAGGCACAAAAAAATGGATGCACCAAAATATGGAGTACCATAAACATACGATCAGAGAAAATGAGAGAAACAGGTGTATCCTATTGTACCCAAATCCTACGTAACAATCAAAATAAAGTTAGAGAAAAATAAGGTTGGGAACAACTGTGATCCAAATCACAAGGTTGCACATATCCAACATGGCTGAGGAAGGATAGATTAGACACGGGAATGGCAAGTGTCAAGCAAGCAAGAGGGATACAGAACAATAGATATTGAATCAATTACAATAATCATGAATTAGCACCAACGATCATTTCACATCAGTAACATTACTGCCACATGAAAAATAACGTGCCAACCCCAAAATAAATCATAACCCAAGAAAACAAGACCACTTCGATTGCCATTTCACCTTCAAGAATCCTTACAAGTGTAGAAGTAACATTGCCATATTGGTCTTGCACCGTCCAGATCCAGCAATTGACAGTAAACAGACAACCTTTTCATACAATGGGCAAGCAGAGGCATATACGTTTGATTTTAAGGAACTTCTCTCCTTTCCTCCTGTGAAAGCAAGGAGGATTTATCTCTGGCCCCTACATTAACAGTTTCAAAACAACCATTCTCACTACTTGTATATAATTTTCTGTACATACTTCATTTTTATTATTTTGGTTTTTTTTTCATGAAGACATTGTGATTGATTTCCTCAAGTTTTCTACCACTGGATGGAGAGCTTCTATCAAGCTGAGCTAAGAGATAATGGCCTGCTTGAGCTAAGAGATGCTTCTGTAATAGGACAGCTCTGATGTAAATTGTCTATTGCATTGCATTTCATATCAACCTATAAAAAGAGATCGATACACATGGAAGCCACTATTGTCACATCAAGGGTTTCTAAAATATTAAAAAAATTACAAGTTCATTTCTACCTCACATCCATCCAATGACAATTCAGCGAACCTAGCACAATGTCAAAATTATGGCATTCAGGCTATTGCTTTTTCTGAAATGCTGTGCATTGAGCTTTATATTATTAAGCTTGGGCCTCTGTGCTGTCACTATTTTCTATCATGCCAGAATCATCCTCAAACCACTATGAGCTTTATATTGCTTTAAATAAATTATGGAATCATGGATCGATGTGCTCTCACTATTTTCTATCATGCCAGAATCATCCTCAAACCGTGCAATTGTTTCCAGCAGTTCTGACTGAAGAGATGGACGATTCTCCCTCAAATATTTGAATCCTTCTGACTGCACAACCTCTAATTGTACAGACATTGTCTATGGATATGCTTTGAAAGATTCTTTCCTCACACAAACTCTTTAGTCTATCTAGCATAAACTGATCTGCTGTTGCAAGGAAACATTCAGCCATTGACCAAGACATTGATGGGCAAGGAGGTGAAGCAGTCACTGGCGATGATCATACGTGTTCATCCATATCTGGAAGGGTGTCTCCGTAGATAAAATGTAACATAGCCTGCATTACATTCAATAGAACAACACAATTAATAAAATCAGTCTAGTGAATATAGATACAATCTCTTTCAAACTAATGTAAATGGAAGAAATGGTTTCATGATCATTGGCAAAACAAAGCTTACCTTGAACACTTTTGGCTGCATGTCTCCAATGAAATTTTCTTTATTATCCTTCTCCTGTGAGGACCCAAAAAATTGGGATTTGAAAACAGGGGAACGAACTGCGAGCACCAATCTGTAAGCATAAGATCTCTCCCCTGCTACATTAAATATGATGTCTGCAGTTTCCTCAGCTTCGCAAATTGTTGACTCAGGTTTGTTTCAGGGATGGCAACATGGTGTGAGTTAGGGCTTTCAGTCACAGATACCACAACTCCAACCGTACAACAAATTTTCAAAGGATCATCCTTTACAAAATCAGATGTGTCCAACAGAGATCACCTCAAGAAACGTTTGTAACCCCTAGAGATCCCAAGATTGTGAAATGCACAAAAAAGTAAAAACAAGCGAGAAAAGAAGCTAAACAGATTATGGTGAGCTCCCTTGTTATATGGGGCCCCAATTCTCCAAATCATATATATCTGCTACCATGTATTACCAATAGTTTGAGTTTTTTTGTTTTTTGTTTTTGTTTTGTTTTTTTTTTTTTTTTAATATTTCGTTACAACAGGGGTGTCCCCATGACCTAGTCAAGCGGCTCAGCAACCCTTCCCTTGGGTACCTGGGGCGAGACTAGTCCCCTGCGGATGAGATCCGCCACCCGCAAGTAGTCCCACCTCTTAAACCCGGGAGTGGAGTCGAACCCGAGACCAATAGGGAGCAAACCCACTGCCCAAGCCAACTCTACTACCCGTTCAGGCTGTATTACCAATAGTGTTGTATATAGCAACAACATGAGATTTGAATATAAGAGAGTCAATACCACTAGAGCAAATATTGTGTACAAGTTAGGATGCATAAGATGTGCATTGATCAACGGAATATGGAATACCCATCAGCCATGTAAGAAGAATTTGCTCTATGCATGTGAAACACAATAAGAATAATGAGGGAATTGATGTCCTTGCAAGTATCTATGTGAAAGTTAGCATACACAACAGGTCTAAATAAGTTCCCATCAAGAACTGCAAATACTAACTAATGATTGCCGCAGTAGTAACAAAGACTTTACCCATGCCACAGTATTTGATATCTTACATATATTTCAAAAATGTCAGATTTGAGAAAGCTATAGATCAGCCTTGTTTATGTTTCTGCCAAGACAACATTACAAATAATTTAAATAGAGCATGTCATTTTATATTAGAGGAGAATTCTCAAAACACTTTGTATTTTCATTGTATATGTTAATTTTGATTTAAAGATGGATAGAAAGCTATGTAAATCTTTAAGAATAATATAACGGATCTTTTATTTCATTCTCTTAATATTTATTTTCAATTTTATATTAATGTTTTACATATAAATAATAAATACTTATTATTTTTCTTATTATGTTATTTATACTCAACTTTATATTAATGTTTTGCATGAAATCATATGTTAAAATGATTTCATTTATTTGTAAAATAAAATAAAAAAGAAAGAATAAAATAAAAACTTTAAAACAAAATAATGCAGGGGAGAAGCAAAGGATTGACATGAAGATGAGAAGAATGTGATTGAGCACTTACAAACAAAATCAAAATATTAACAGGTATGCAATTTATTTCTTCACCAATTTTATATCTTTATGTGGTAGGTGTCATTAATGTGCAATTTATACTCAACTTTGTATTAATGTTTTGCATGAAATCATATGTTAAAATGTTTTCATTTATTTTTAAAATAAAATAAAAACTTTAAAACAAAATAATGCAAAATCAATAATAATTTTCCTTTTAATAAATAGAGGAGACAAGCAAAGGATTGACATGAAGATGAGAAGAATGTGATTGAGCACTTACAAACAAAATTAAAATATTAACAGGTATGCAATTTATTTCTTCACCAATTTTATATCTTTATGTGGTAGGTGTCATTACATTACAATGTTCCTCCACCATGTTTGAATGGTGTCCAGAATTCATGACTATATATTGTGCATTTGTAATCAATTTTTGAGTGTGTTCTCACTTTATCCTTACTCTTATCTCTCCATTTCTTTGCATGGCTATATGTCTTGAAATTTATTTATCTTTATATTTATCATTTACATCAATGTAATCAAATACTATCCATTCATAGAGTAATGGTTTTATTGATTGAAAAACAAAATTTATTCACTACAATTTTAGAAGACATATGTTGTGACACTTACTATTGTATATGAGATGGTATTCTAAAACAATCTCTTTTCATTAATCTTATGCATTGATTAATCTATTGCTAAGACTACACTTTAGAAATAAAAGAAGACATAGGTCTTAGGACTGACAAAATCAATACAAAATATTTGACGTTATATAATGTTTTTTTCTTTAATGTTTGTCACATAGGATTTCCGTCAAACTTTGACATAGAAGATATCAACTCATCTGCTATTATAAAGTCCTTCCTATTTCTATCAAGCACATAAAATCATTTGTTGGTGTGAAAACATGTGATTTCAGTGTTGTTGGAGTTCATCATTTTTTTATTGTTTGATTCCCTATTGGATTTCTCATTTGTGTGTAAACCAATATTTGGCCTAGCACTTGGCTCAAAATTTGAGTATTGTTGCTTGGCTTGATAGATTCACCTAGACCCTAATAATTGGAAAGAAAATTGAATGTTGATTTTAAAATTGACCACAATGATTTTTGTATAAAATAAATAAATACCCAAAATTACGATATTAGAAGTTGCTCACGAGACATTAGAAATTGGTTCAATTTTATGCCACCTAATTTTTTGTTGGATGATAAATTCATTGATTTTTACAAATCAAAAAATGGAATGTTCATGAGAAAAAATGGCCAATACAAAATAGATAGCAACTGTTTAGAAGGAAGGACAATCAAAGTAATAGTTTAACATTAGAAAATAAGGATTTTATTTAAGTGCACAGTTTTCAAGACACAAATAACATAATTATCTACTAAAGATGGGTTAACAAATCTTTAATGTCTATCCCACAATCTTTGTTGCCCATTTGACTACATAGTTTAAACATTTTGTTTTCTTTTTTAAATGGTACAAGAAAATCATACAAAAAGTTATCGATATGTTTATGATAATCATGTTCCACTTGAAGATAGGAAAGATGAATAAGAAGGTAAATATATGAGAATGGATAAGAAATAAACACAAGAATGTTATACCTTCATAGCTCCTTCCTCTTCATGGATTAAGCTCACAAGATGTACCCTTGTCTTGTAGATTTGCTCCAATGATTGAAGGGATGTGGTTCCTCACAATTTTAGCATGATGATGGTAGGATGAAGATGTATTTGGATATTTGAGTAGCATAAGGATGGGATGAATGTGTGTTTAAAGAATGAAAGCTAAGGCCTCATTAAATAGAAATTTGGTGAGAGGGATCAAGGGCTAGGATTGGTTGGTTAATGGAGGGTTGAGATTGAAAAAAGGCTGTGGTTTCGATCAAGGAATGAAGATTGATTAGCCACGTGACAAGTGTCACAAGATGGATAGGGGTGAAATGGGGAGGTGTGCTCACACATGTGTGAGCACACATTGGGAAGAGATGCATTAAATTTGTATAAAAGATAGGGTGGTTCATAGGGTGGCTTGTGTAAGAGGTTAGTGGGGGTAGGTCAGATGTAGGAATTTAAAATTAGAAAATAATGATAATCAGGATTAGGATGAGGGTTAGATCAACTAATCAAGGATTAATTGATTTAATGAGAATGGGTTGAGTTAATAAACCAAGGGTCTATTAACTTGGGTGGAGTTAAAAGTTGGAGAATGGGATAATGATGTTTAGGATGGGGATAAAGTTAATTAATCAAAGATTAATTAACTTAAGCAAGGTTAGGGGATTTAGAGGAAAGTGGGAAAAGGTTATATTTAATTAAAGGTGGTGGATAAAGGATAATGGAGAAATCAATTAAATAAATAGTGAATAGTTATTTAATTAATTATTAGGATAAGGGAAGTGGGTTAAATTAAATAAATAACAAGCATTTATTTAATTAAATATTATTTTGGGTGACTACATTTTGCCCCTCTTTGAGATGATGTTGCAACTAAGAGAAGTAACATCATCTCAAAGAAGAATAAAACATAGTGGCTAGGAAAGGGATAAAGACTAGTGGCATGATGCCCCATTCACTAGGAAGGATGACAAAGGATGACGAAGAGGTAGTATGCCCCCTTGAGAGGACATGCGGGTTCAAAGAACATGGTGTGCTCTCGAAATAGATGGGAAGAATAAAGGATGAAGGATAAAAAGAAGAAAGGGTGAGCTATATAAGGATGGATGAGAGATGCTAAGGATGATGATTGGATTGGGAAGGATGCAACCCTATGATGATAGTTAGATTAAAGTGGATAAATATATTTGAGCTTGATTTAGATTAAGATGATGGATTGCTTAAGGATGATGCACTAGCTTGCAAGATTGGATTGCATGGATTAGGATTTGATTGCATTGGATAGGACTGGATGGGAATGGTTGGATTGGAATAATAGATGGATGGATAAGATACAATTGGATGGCGGATAGCATGATTAGGATAGAGGAATGGATGGGATCCAATGACAAGGGAGAGCCAAGTCTTAGGAAAAGGATGGGAGGATAATGGATTATGTGGATAGGAGATAAATGGATTTAGTAGATAGAAGGTAGGTGATGGGAGATAAGAAGATGGTGGATGAAGGATAAGAGGATGAAGTCCTAAGGACTAGTTGCAAAGGACTAAAATGTCCCACACTAGAGGTAGTGCAATCATGGATGGAAGAATGGTAGCATGAGATGGGAGGATAATGTGTAAAGGACATGGATGAAGTAAGAGTGAAGATGGGATTGTCCAAAGCATGCATGAATATTTTTCCCCTAGCTTTATGAAGATCAAGGGTGAAAAGAGAGGGTGAATTAGGTAGGATTGGGTGATGGAGATAGGATATTGGATATGGGAGATATGAATTTTTTGATCAAGATTAAGTTGATGAGATATGGATGTATGGATATTTTACCCCTAGGCTCTTTATCAAGATCAAAGATGGGAAGGTAAGATGGATTTGGATAGGATGAGGGATATATGATGAATGATATGGATAGGGTAAGATGCATGGTGATATCATGAATACTCCTTATCTAGATCAAAGATGGGAAGAGGATTGATTTGGATAGGATGGGAGATGTGGAATGAACGATATGGATAGCATAAGGGAGGTAGGATATAATGTATGGTGGATATGAAGATCTCTAGCCTTGTCAAGATCAAAAGTGAAAAGGGGGATATGGATTTGGATAGGATGATGGATAGACCATGAGGGATAATGGAGGATGTGGATAAGATGTGGTATGGATGGAGCTTTCCCCCAAGTGTAGAGTTTAAGGGGATGGGGAGGAAGGACTCAAGCATCTAGTTACATAGATGGTATCCCTTGATTATGTGCTATAATGAACCATGGTAATTGGATGTATGCTCATAGTCGTTGGTAGAATAGTGGTAAAGGGGATAAAATGGATTGGGAGAGGGAGAGGAATATGGATTTATGCAAAGGTTTGGATAAGAGGGATGGAAGGATGGAAGATGGATGTTGGATAATGGATGGCTTTATGGAAGACTTGTGGATGAGTGGATGGAAATGTTAGCAAGATCAACATTGGCACACACCTTGAAGGGTGGTGGAATTGTGGAAGTGAGGTCATGTATTTTGGATTTTTAGGTTTAAATGGAGGAGTGGATGCAGATTTTGGGACATAAGGACCTAAAATGGATGAAGGTGATGAAGGATTATTAGATGGGATGGGGGACTTAGAATTGGATGAAGCTTTTGGATTAGCAAGTTTGGATGCCAATTTTGATTTTTCTTTGGGATGCATTGATTCTATGAGTATTTTGGGAATCCACATGGTTTTTCACTTTGATTTTTTCTTCATGGGCCTTTGTGGCCTTTGGGGTTCTTGATTTTGGATCATATTTTTCTTTGTTTTTGCATGTCTTTTTGAGTAGACAAGTTGATCCTTTGATTTTTGTGGATTTTTGGCTTTATGCATTTGAGGTTTGGCATCCAAATTGCTTCCAAAAGCAATGGTATTGGTAGATGGATATGAATGATTTGGATGTATTATTGATGATATGGTGTAAGTAGTATGTTGGTGAAACCTAGAAATTAGGTTTGGTTCTATCTTTTTGGAAGATGGAACTAGGGTTTAGGACCTTTCCACCTATTTTCTTCAAGTTTCACTCAAGGAAACCCTAGAGATATCAAGCAAATGATTGAATTAGGGAAAGAGATATATATTAGGATGTCATAGGGTGTGATTAACACAATAAGGGGGTTCACCACCAAGTGAGGTTCAAAAAGACAAGTAACATGAAAAACCTAACAATGTAACTTAGAAAATGAACTCAAATCATAATAGCAAACTGAAGAAGGACAAAGGTGCACCTAGAAAGTTGAAGAGGCTCGAAACAAGGTTTGAAATCCTAAAACTTGAATTTTTAAGCACACTGGGACTCATATGTCAGTAGGTACGATTTAGTCCCAAATTAGGGTTTCAGTCCAAAATCAAAATCTGGAACTGTTGAATCAGGATCTATAGAAAATGCCTAAAATATGGTATACTGGGACTCATACGCCACAAGTGGTGATTTAGTCTCAATATCAAGGTTGATCTAAAACTCTAATATCCTCTAGTGGTCTTCTATAGCTTCTCTCCTATCAAATCTCTAAGTCTAAAACATTGAATTACAATTTGTAGATGAATTTTCATGATTTTGCAATATAGATGACAACTTTGACAACTTTTCTCCAATCTTGCTCTTTAATGGACCTTCAACCTAAATCTACAAATCACACACCAAAGAGAGGGAAAAATGTTGTTTTGTTAATGGATAGGGGTTTTCCTTGGTCAAACCCTGTTTTGGTAATCAAACCTTGAAATGAAATAAAATAGAAGGAAGGAATGATGAATGAACAAATAAGCTATGTTGCAACTCACCAAACTTTTGAACAAAAGGCTGCAAACTTGTATGTAATAGCTAGTATGAATGTGGATCTTGATTTTTTCTTGTATGTTATAGATCTTTATTTGAATTCTTGCTTGAATCATAGGAACTTAAATCACAAATTTTAGCTCAAAAACAAACATGATGCATGATGACTTTGACATGATGCTTGAATGTTGAATGTTGCTCTAAATTGTTTGATAATCAACACTTGATTTTTTTTGAATGCTCTTGTGATCATAAATTTTCTATAGGAATGCTCTCATCAATTTGCTAAATGACTTGTAAACTTGCTAGGAGAAAATATGTGAAATAACCTTGTATTTATACTTGTTTATGCCAAATTTCTTAAAATTACAACACTATAAGCCGACATCAAATCTAGGAGAATAAAATCCTACCAAGAATTGAATTCAAAATTAGGTCCAAGCTAAGTGGGACTCATATGCTAGTTGTGGCATATGAGTCCTAGTAGGTTAAGCTTGGGACACAAATTTCAAGAAAAGGTTGGGTTTAATGTCAAATTCAAGTTTAGGCCCCAAAACTTAGGTGGGACCCATATGCCCAAGGTGGTGTATGAGTCCTAGATAACTAAATCTAGGCCATACAAACCAAAATCATTAAATTATGAGTGGTCATTTGATATGTGTTGGGATTATCTTCAGAAAGATGCATTAAATAAGGCTTGTGGATGAAAATAGGGCCAAATAAGGTATAAAGAAGCCCAATTTTAGTAGGGAGGGCCCAACCAAGTGTGAAAATGTAAAGGGATACATTTTTCTACTCTACAGTTGGAATGATTTCAAAGGTGTGTGCCTTGGTTGATCTTGATTTTAGATATGAGGTGATGGATAAAGAGGACAATGGGGTTTTGGAATAGGAATGCTAGGTGGTGGAATGTAAGGACCAAAGATAGATGGAGGAGATGGACTTTGTTAGATGGGACATAGGGACCCAAAATGGATGGAAGGAATGAGGGATTGGGTTTTGGAACATAAGGGCCCAAGATAGATTTGGAGGATGAGGACATGGATATTTGGTTTTAGATGGATGGATTTTAGATTTAGGATGGGTGGAAGGAGTATCAATGTCTAGAGCCTCATAGCCAAGGCCATGATAATTAAGATTTTCTTTGATATTAAGGAATTCTAAAATTCCTTGCTCATGAAGGCCTAACCCTTTGCCTTGATAATGCACAACTTTAAAAATATTTTTTCCAATGGGATACTTATTATTTCAGAAGCAAGATGTGAGTCCATTTTGGGGGAGATATGACATGGAAGGAATGATAGTCTCTTGGAGTAGACTAGCGTGGATGAAAGTGGAGGAACCCAATTGGTAAGTAGGGGGTTCATGGGTAGATTGGATAGGGGTGATGGGCTCTTGTGGGGGATTAGGATCATGAGATGGAGATGAAGGGATGCTTTGATCTTGACTTGGGATAGGATCATGGGATGGGATAAATGGTATAGTGTTCTCTTGGTTGTGAGATGGAGGGTGATCATGATATGAAGTGGTAGGGGTGTTTTGATCATGAGAGGGGAGATGATCATTAGATGAAGTGGAAGGTGTAATTTGATCTTGATCTAGAGAGAGATCATGTAATGGAGTGGAATGGGTATTTTGATCTTTATATGGAGGGGGGTCTATGTTAGCATGCTTTGAATTAGGAGATGGACATGGTTCATTTGATGTAGATGGTGTGATGAGGGAAGAAGTTTGGATAGATGCTTCAACTTGAATGGATGGAGTAGTAGAGGATTCATGAGACTTAGGGGATTGAGATTTATCTTGATGTGGAGGTGATGAAGGTAGATGCATGACATATGAAGATTGTTCAACTTTGTTTTTGCATGGGGAATTACGCACCTTTGCAAATAGTCCTTGGAGGAAGTTATTAGGAGGGAAATGGGGTGAATTTGATTGGTAAGATTGGGGTGATGTGGATTGCAAGGATGTGGGAGATGAACACGTGGAATAATATTTGGAATTTTCCATGGTTTGGAAAATGGATGATGAGGATGAAGAGCTTGAAATGGATGTCAAGATGGGGACTTGGGATGGGGAGTTTTGGCTAATGGTTTGGTCTCCCTTGTCAATGGAAGGGGAATGGTAAGCAAGAGGTGATGGGTTGGGATTGGATGAAAGTGGGGAGTGTGGAAGTTTAGCACCAATACCAAGGAGATAGCTAAGCATGACATCCTTATCATTATTAAAGTAGTGGATGAGGAGATGATTGGTGATGGGATCCCATGAGAATGATATAGGTGATAAGGGTATGGGTGGTATTTGAGAGTACTTTGTATGGGTGATTGGTGAAGGCTTGGAGAATTTTGTTTAATGATCATGAATTCAAGGCAATCCAAAATACTCTCACTATCATCATAGGGATTAGGATATGGGTGCATAATATCGGGTTTGGTTGGAATGGATGAAGGTGGATTAGAATAGATTAGGTTGGATGGAGGATAGCTTAAGTGATTAGACATGGTGGAGGGTTGATTGGAAGTGGAAAGTTTGGGATTGGTTTTGTATGGGGATAGATTATGGATGGATTGGATATATGTTAGGGGATGATTAGGACAAGATGGGTGATTAGAAGAATAAAAGATGAATATGGAGGATGGGATTAGACTTGGGATCAAATGTCAAGACCTTAGGATGATTTTATTTGATTAAGGTTGATTCTCTATACTTTGAATAGGCTAATGTTCCTAAGCAAGAGTTAATTGGATTTGATTTCTACTTAAGATAGGAAAAGTTCTTAAATAGAAATTGATTGGATTTGATAACTATACTTAAGATAGGATATTGTTCTTAATCAAGTTTGGATTAAAGATGAAATCAAATTGAGGTCTTGATTTTTGATTGGGAAATTAGATTTGAAATGGATGATCGTGGATTAAGGATAGGATCCTTATGAAATATTTGGATGATGATGAAAGAATATGATGTATGAAGGAGATTAAGTCAACCATTTTTAATGCCCAAGTGATGGTTTTTTATTAAGGATGGGGGATTGGATGTATGTTTGAGTTAGGTAGATAGATGATTGGATTTTTGATGAGGGGTGTATGGATTAGATTAGGATTTGGTTAAAATGGTATTAGGTTGGAAAGGGGGATTGGATTAAGATGATGATGAAGGATGAAGATTGAGGATGATAATGAAGGATGGATTAAGGATGATGGTGGATAGAGGATATTAGGACCAAGATTAATGATGAAACTAGATAGGGATTATGGAGGATGATTAGGATAGTGATTAGGACCTGAAATGAATTGGAAAAATTAGGCTTAGGGTCCTAAATGGAGGATTAGGAGTGAATTAGGGGATTATTAGGACAATATTGATATTTAGAAAGATTATAGAGGATTATGATGGGATGATTAGGATAAGGTGATTAAGAAGAAGGGGGAATATGATGAAAATTAATGATTAAGATAATAAGGGATGGTTATGATGAGATGGGGGGTGATTAAGATGAAAATAGTGGATTAGGATGGTATGATTAGGATATGAAGAATTGGATGAGGTGAAGGTTTTCCTTGGTGAGATAGAATTAAAAGCACACAAACAAGCAAAGTGGCCAAGTTTGATGGATTTTGTAGTGTATGTTCAATCCTTATCCCCTTGGCTGATTCATTTTCCATTGGTTTTGCACAAGAAGACACTTCAAGCACTTGTTCACAAACCTAAATTAGTCAAGTGGGATTATAACTTAGTGTAGGCCCACCACCCAAGCTAGCTTGGGTTAATACTCCTTGATACTTGGGTGG
>VDFB02075347.1:0-24711 GCA_007258455.2 Sequoia sempervirens
TACTTAAACTAAGAAAGCTTGAAATAACATAGATGAATCTTTGAATGTAGCACCATCCCCGACAACAACACCAAAAATGTATTCCCAACTAATATTCAGTAAACTTGGTGATATTCACACAATTTAGAGGGGGTACCTAACTGAACAGTCCACTAAACCCTTGTAAAGACTCCATTTAATTATCAATCAAGGCTAATGTAAGATTGTGATGATTTGTTGGAACTGTATGTGCATCTAGAGACTCTCCACTACCTATATCATCCTAGTATAGATGTTTGCGCTTGTGGGAAAAATATAAACTGCATAACAGTAAAAAGAATTGAATCTAGAACTATTTCTAAAGGTACTTACAGCTAAAGACTGTGACTAGTTCATTGACAAACCTAAACACTATAACTAACTAATGTTGCTAACTTTGACTCACTCTAGAGGATAATGCATTGAGACAAACAAAGCATGAAATACAAGATAAGATCTTATTCATGTTTTCATTCACATTCACAACATGAAGAATCTGATTAAGACAAATGCAATAATGAAGGTAACTAAATTGTAACAAAAGAAATAAATGTGTAGAAATTAAAGTGGGGAACAGTTACCTTGAGTGGCCCTTTCTCAAGTAACTATCTCCACAAGATAAACTCAAATATAACTTCTTAAATCAATTAACCATAATGGGTGATCCCACAATAGTGGTTTACAATTTTCGGCCAAATTGGACACTAAAATTATTATTTTTAACTAAATATTCACATTCGGGCACCTATACCAGCTAAACCGTGAAGAATTTAAAGATGATGCAAACTAGAGTCTCATCACATTTTGTCTCTAGATTCTAAAAATATTTTTTTCAAAATTTTTGGAATCAGATTGTACTTCTTTTTCCATCTCCCACAAAAACTATTTTTCAAAAAATAGCATTTTTAAAAAGTGATTTATTAATCAGATAACGATAACTTTTTTTTTTCCTGTACAACATGTACCCAAATTCTTTGAACTTAGACGGTAACTCCATATCTATGCTCACCTAGTTGATAGTTTTTTATTGAATATTTTTTCTTTAATCACAAGCTTTGAAATCAAAACAAATTACAATTCAGACATAGCATGACCATATAACGCGTAACTTTTTTGTATATATCAAAATTCAATTTATTTTTTTGTTGAATCAAGGACTTCAATATCTAGTGCACTCATATTTTTCAATTTTTTTTTGATAATCTGCTATTCCACATGTGCAAAATAGAGACCTTCATTTTTTGATGAAAACCTATAAGGTTTGTGTAAAACTAAAAACAAATACATAATAAAACCAAAACATATTAAAATTATATACATTAGATAGCTCGTTCCAAGGGCTACTTGATTCCAGTTGGGTTTGTGAAGATTCATCCATTTTCATCCTCAACCCAAGCTCCGAAGTGCCAAAATTTAGGGTTTTTTGTCTTAGGGGGGATGAGGAATAAGGAGGGTTTGAATTCACTCAAACCAGGGTTCATTCGAATCCCCCTTTTATAAGGGGTTTTGTTGGATTTTTTGGCAGGAAAGCATTAAAAGGGTTAGCCCGAACCTAGGTTCTAGCGAACCCCTAATGGGTTCGGTCAAACCAATAGGTTCGTACGAACCCCTAAAATCAATTTTTTTGCCATGCATTCATTTTTTGTGAGTTTTCCTTCCTCACTTCAATTGTAAACCACTATTGTGGCTTCACCCTAATAGTAACTAAAAACCTATTCATTTCATAACACATATATCATAATTCAATAAGAATCTTCAAGGATATCTTATTCATAAAAACATAACTAGAAACAAGAGTATTATTTGTGTAAACAAAATAAAACCATCTGAACATATCTATTTGCTATATCTACTATGCTTGTTATGCTTGTTATTCTCCTCGACCACCAAACCATATATATGCATAGGTGTAGGGGAGTCTTATTGAAACAAGGACTCAAAACAAAAATCTAAATGCAAATCACCACTCTCCTATAAAATAGAGTGTGACAAAGTATACATAACTAAAAAGCATAACTGAAAATGTAGAAGAAGTTGATTAGGATTGCAACTCTTCTACAATGGTAAAGTAGAAACGTGGGTTGTGGAAATAGTCACATTGGATTCCCAATCATAGCAGGTTTCATCTCCTTCAATAGTCTTATTAAATGACATGGTGACTCACAATATTCCTTATAAATAAACGCCTCCAATTCTACAACTATTACATTTCTTTTATTTTGCAACTTCCCCTACATCGTTGTCTGAAACTCCTTTGGTTGCGGGTTGCACTTCTTAGTTGTTGTGAGCTACTGTCTACTTGCTCTAGCTTCTTGGTTGCAAAGAGTTAGTTCACCTAAATATATACACAATACTAATAACCATAATTTAAACATAGATATACACTACATTCCATACATATTCACACATTTTAGCCATGCAATTACTAACATACCATAATCATATTTCCATATACTAAAAACAAGTTCAAGTTGCATGATGATCATAAAAGATAGTAAAGAAGGAATATGTATGAAATGAGTATCTGGAAATATCTAAAAGTGTGTACTAAATGACAAAAAACTAGCTAATGATTGGCCTCATCAGCTGGTTTGAAAGAGGAAACACTACCTAGAAAAGCACAAGATGATGTCCTTCCAAGGCCATTGTCTAATAATGAGAAGATGGAGGAAAAGTGGGCAAAATTTTCAAGGTTTCTTGACAAAAAGAATGTGGATGTAACAGTAATGTCCAAATATACTCTTTAATGTGTTTTATGATTACTTCAATGAAGTGGTTGCATGCATGTGAATTTAATGTGACATTGACATTCCTACCATTACAGGGCAAGGGTGAAGAAGGAACTGGTGAACGTGTACACAGTACTTTCAAATTGGGACAAGAAACTATGTCCCAATAGGGAAACAAAGAAGAAAGGATGCCTCGGGAGGGGAGCAAAGAAGTCAAAGAGGAATCAGTATGTATATATTTTGATTTATTGAACAAGGGTAGAGATTGTACATTATGAGATTTCTTTTAATGTATTTTAAAATTTGTATTGCACAACTTATCGAAAAGAAGCAGAATAGTGGTGATCAAAGAAATATTGAGGTGCTCATTAGATTCCTATGAGTCCATGAATATGAAGTGTGCTTTCTCACTTCCTTTCATATAAATATTATTGTAAATTGCAATTTGAAATTGTTATGTTTGTGTATGTAACTTGTGTTGTGAAACTTGTGCAATGTTTTGCATGAAAACAAAGTATATATCAAATGAGGGAAGACTTTTTACATTATGAGCTTATTTAGATTATGTTGGATATTTCTATCCTAGGATGGCGATCTTCCTATTGCACAACTTTAGTGATAAATCCTTAACCACTATAATGAAATAAAGATTGAGGTGTTCACTACATTCCTATGACTTCAACTATCTCAAGTGTACATTGTCACTTTGTTTTATACAAATATAATTCTATATTGTAGTTTCAAATTGTAAAGTTTGCTTATGTTATTTGTCTTGTCACACATTTTCCATGTTTTCTAGGATAACAAAATTAAAGGACATTTTCATTCTCATAAGAAGTCAAGGCTTGACCTTATTGGTGATGTAGTCGCAATGCAAGTGGGAGAGGGTAATCATGATGGAGATGGGGACAGGGAGAGCACTGGGAAGCCATCTCTATCAATAGAAACATAACACATTTTCATGCTTCATTTCCAAATTTTTTGGAATCATTAAATCTGACTTGAATTATAATTTGTGTTAATTACCCTTCCATTGTAACCAAATGTTATTGATCCTGACATGATAGATGATGAGGTGAGTGCTTTTAAGGTTGGAGATCATGTTGACCTTTACTCGAAGGGTACAGTGGTTGGAAAAGGCATTGCCACTGATGTGAGAAGACATGCACTTTTCCACAACATTCCAATTCCACAAGGTTGTGTCAAAGTACAAATTATCGAGGCCATTGATCTTGGTTGCAGTCTACCTTATCCTAATGCTTTCATAGATGTTCTTTCTATTTATGTAAATTCATTCAAGATATGGAGCCTCTCTGAGTTGAGGCCTTCTTGTCTAGTGGTACAAATAAAGGATTTATTGCTCTATATATTTTAGTACCTTATAGTTTTTTTTATCCATATGTTCATTCTTCAACATATTCATTTACAATGGTGGGTTTGTTACAGGGTGAAGGAGTGCAAAGTGTGAGGCTCAAAGCACATGCTTCCCAACCGTCAATGCATAAGGACCCCAAGAAGCGTCAAATATTTTATGAATGTCCAATTACACATAATAGGCAGTGTAGGAGATTATGAGATGGGCAGAAAATTGTACTTATGCATTACGTATGTCAACATTTTATTATTGAACAATTATGGAGTTTAGTTAAATTATTTGTTGTGTTTGAGCAATAAGTTCTTTTACATTTGAAATCATACTTTTCATTGTCATGTTAGAACTTCATTTACTATATAACTTCATTCGTACGACATAGTTTTCTATAACCACTATATTGTACATGTTCACCTCTTCTCTAGTGAACTTGGGCATTTAGCTGAGCACTTACTAGAACATTTTATTTTGTTCCAATTAAATACTTTCTGTAAGTTGTTTAACCAACCTCTATTCCATCCAAAATGGGCTTCCCAAACTTAGGAATGGTAAGGTACATTTCATTTTTTATTGCCACTATTGGTTATATGTGTAGTTGATGTGTTCGTTGGCTGGTTGTATATGCATTTTCTTCTCCTACACCTTGCTTGATTGTAGGAATCTTAACTTACTATGTATCTTATACAGTATTTGTACTTAAAGTAACTTATATTGTATGCCCCTTTCCCTTTAATCATTAAATGTACTTAAAGTAACTTATATTGTATGCCCAGTCAAGATTACTTTGTGAATGAAGGGGTCATGAAGCAAGGCTAGAACACGTGGTAGAATTGTAGGGACTTGAGAACTGAAGTTAGGGCTTTACTAGATTATGATGTTACGCATGGGAAAGAAGAAAATACATTTAATGATTAAAGGGAAAGGGGCCAAGTACATCGAAATCAAGAGATTTCATGGGGCCACATCATATTACTTAGACGGGAAGAAAAAGGGACACGCTTTGTGGGTGCATTGGAATAGCTGCATTATTCTACAATAGGTGCCCGATGCTGGTAGAGTCTGCAGAAAGGTGCAAATGAAAAATGGGGGGGGACAGGAAAAGAGTTGAACCAAAGAGCTATGAGGTGCACACAAGGAATCTGGAAGCAAATTGTAAGAGGTGGGTTGGTTCCATTTCTGAAAAAACTTCATGGGCCTGATACTATGGCCACAGACTACTTCGAGAAGAACTTGAACAATGGAGAAATAATTCTTTTTGGGAGAAAGGTGAAGTTGGATGAGAAAATTATAGGGGAGATTATTGGAATGTCCACTGAGGGCATGAAGTTTTATCGCGACAGAAGGTTTTCTGATGAGGCGGTCATTAGATTTCCTAAGAAGGATAAGGAGAAATTGAAACTGGTTAAAATCTCCAATAGCTATTTCGAAATTGACACCATCCAGGCATTGTGGAGAAAGGTGCTTCGTGTTATTATGGAGTACATCACCTTGGACAAAAAATTTACTAGAGTGTATGGTCATCACTTTGTCATTCTTAACCACTTCCACCATAAGGTATGGATATCTCTACCTCACTACCTGTTATGTTCGTTGAGTAATAGCCTAGAGGACCATAAGAAAAATCCCAAGAGATACCCAATTCTTCATCCTAGTCTTATTAGGTTAATATATGAACACTATCAAAGTATTTCAGCCTTATCCAAACCTATTGCCTCTATGACGTTTGAGGACTATGATATAGATATTGGTGTAATTAATATTTAATTACACATTTGCATAAGTTTACTTGGGCATATTTAATTCCTAAGTTATAGGTTTTATCCTTATCTTATCGAGCTATCTTGTTGCTCAAGATAAGATTAGGTTTATGCATCTTTGCTTTTATAAAGCAAATTATCTCTTGTAATTATTGGTACTTCGAATATATCAATTTGCACCTCTTTTGCAAATCTTTGCTTTTTTGTTTTTCTCTTCTATGGAAGGTGATTTTTCTAGTTTGAAAATCTGATCTTGGTTTCTAACATGGTATCAGAGCCTCAATTTGTAGCCCTTTCTCAGCTTTGTTCGAGGAACACAGTGCAGAGCTCGTTCAAGTTCCCTCGATGGTTTCAATCCTTGAGCATCTTTATGCAGCATCTTGGATCAGATCGGGGTTTTCCGTTGGATTCAGAGCACTGGAAAAAGTCAGAAATGGCTTTTATTTCATTGATTTTCATCACCATTTGCCAGATTTGTGAGGGTTTCAAGCTCAATGATTTTTTTGATAGATCTAGGGGTCGCCTAATTTTCGGAGCACTTTGGGCCCAAATGGACCTTGCCGTTGGATTCGCAGCACCCAAAAACCCCTATTTGCATATAAAATTTGTTCAATTTTGACACAGTCATTCAGAGAGGCAATTTTTTTTTGCCCGAGGGTCGTACGACCCCCTGGCACACATACCAAGGTTCAGAAATCGAGAAAAAAAATTGTTGATTTTTGGCGTTGCCCGTTTAAAAGGCAGTGCCGCCCGTCCGCCACCCGGTGGCCTCCGCTACACCACCGTCGGCCCACCTCCACTTGCCTGAGCCACCCACCCGCTGCTCCTATTTCAGGCCCCGCAGGCCTTATCTCCCAGCCGCAGGTCACATCCGTGACCAGGCCCCGAGCGGAAGCCCCAACGGGCTTTAAACAAAGCACCAGGTCCTTTGGAGGACCACGGGCTCCGCCCAGATCCCTATTGCGCCGGCCTAGCTCATGCGATGGTCACATGGTGACCAAGAGCTTCAGTCCTAGTTCCTACACTTCAGCCCTTGATCCACCCAGCCAACCAGGGGCTCTATTTTTTTTAGCCCCTGAGGGTTGTACATGGCCGAATCGGACATTTTTTGAGCACTTTCATGGAAACGCGCATAACTTTCACATACGGCGTCATTTTTTTGCAAACAAGATATCGCCGAAAAGTTGTTTCCGAGCTCTACACAATGGTGCTGGTGTGGTTTTCAAGTTTTTCCTTTTTGATACTTCTTTCTACCTCAGAATTCATATGTTGCCTTTTTCACTCCGGGAGACATATCTTGTGACTCGCTTATCCATTTTTTGTGCTTTTCATGGCGTTGGAAAGCTGGTTTTGGCCTCTATGCAGATCTAAGGTTATTTATAGAATATGTGTACATTATTTTATGCATGCATTCATTTTTGTTTCATGTGCTAGGTTTGCATTTTTTATTATGTTTCTATAGTTTTGCATTATCTCCTTATGCAATCATTGGGTATTGTAATAACAAATTGATATAAAGTTCCATTAAGGGGGTTTTTGTATCCATCTTTCATATTGGTGACAACTCGCATGAGTTTTTCTAGTTTCCTGTTATTTCCCTTAGCTTCTTTCTTGCTTAGCTAGACACATCGTTGGTTTGCTTCGGTTCACACTTCAGTTGGGATTTTATGGTTCTTGATCTGCATTGGTTCAAATATTTCTCATTTGAGGGCCATGTTTTTATGGTTAATTTTTCAGAATCTTGATGGTGCTCATCCTATGGGAAGTTTTAGTTTTAGTTTGGCATTGGCTTCGAGAGACATAACTTCCAGATCTGTCATCATTATGGGTCCATTCATCCTTTCATCTACTGTTGCTTATAGATCCCAAGGTTGATCTAGTATGTGAGTTTCCAGTGTTCCTTGGCATTGGGTCTATTGTTGCACTTGTGATTCCATTTTTTGTTTCAGTTGTAGACAGAATTATCTTTTCTTGCTTGCTGGATTTGGGGTTCCAGTGTTGCTTCATCAGAGTTCTTCCAGCACTTGCTTCTTTGCAGCAGTTCATCTCTCTGAGGGGGGGTTTTCCCAATGGGTTTTCTCTCTCTTTACATTTGTACATGAGTACCTGATCAGGCCTTGTTGCTGAGACTCATATTTGCATAATAATTTGCTTCTCCCTAAGTTGCACTTATTGGGGGGTGTTGGTGTAATTAATATTTAATTACACATTTGCATAAATTTACTTAGGCATATTTAATTCCTAAGTTATAGGTTTTATCCTTATCTTATCGAGTTATCTTGTTGTTCAAGATAATATTAGGTTTATGCATCTTTTCTTTTATAAAGCAAATTATCTCTTGTAATTATTGGTACTTCGAATATATCAATTTGCACATCTTTTGCAAATCTCTGCTTTTTCATTTTTCTCTTCTGTGGAAGGTGATTTTTCTAGTTTGCAAATTTGATCTTGGTTTCTAACAATAGATAGTGGGGGTTTGGAGAATCAACCTCACCAGGAGAGAATTGTTGAAGCCCACCCATCCTCTGAGATGTCTGGTAAGAAAACCCAGCCTAAAAAACCCTAGCTTACTAAAGCTAACCCTGAGACCCACCCCGACTGCTTTGTCCCTTTAATAAACCCTATTCTCAATGGTTCCCTTGCCAATAAGTTGGTTTCCTACTTTGCTGACTAATTGGAAGACAAAGTTGAGAACCCTGATGCTAGAAAAACTTTTGTGCCCTCCCCTCCTGCTTCTTTCAGAGCTGTTGGTATCAAACTCCTTAGTTCCACCAACCTGGATGATGTTAACCTCATTTTAGACTGGGTTTAGCATGGTGACATTCTTTCTTCTGCTAGAAGTGGCATTAGTGATATTTTTAGGGTTTTGAAATGGGCCTATCAAGAAATTAATGATCTTAATCAAAGAAATAGGGCTCTGTATAGTAAGTTGAAGGAGCTGAATTTGAAGTTGGCCGTTCTCAGCAACAGAGAAGGAAAATGGAAAAAGAACAGTATTGGTATGGGAGAAAGTGACATTAAGGATAAGTACAAGTTTTTGGAAGCTGAAATGGTCAAAATTAAAAACAACATGAAAACCGTTGTGGAACAAAATCATAAAATGGCTAGGCACAATGCTATCCTCATCAATGCTATGTCTGAAAAGCTAGAAAAAATGCAACAAGGTTCGATGGTGGTCGATTTGGAAGAGAACAAGGATAGCAAGAACAAGGACCAAGGGATTTTGAAAAGGACCCATGCCAACCTTAAAAGGAAAGCACCCCCTACTACCCATATGGTTCGGATATTAAAGAGGGGAGTTCAGGATATGAACGAGCTGGAAGCTGAGATGACCGATTTATTAAAGACCCAAATTTAACTGTTGTTGGCATTTTGTCTAGTTTTTTTGGTTTTGTGGCCCTCGCTGGCCTTTTTGGTGGCTGTGGACTTTTCTTGTTGTTGTTTTTACAGCCTTTATGCTTTTGGTATCTTTGACGATGTTATGTTTAGTCTATAAATTTTGTGGTTTTGGGTCCCTGTAAAACATGTATTTTCCTCTTTCAAAAACTTATATTGTATGCCTATAAGATAATGTGAATCGTAACTAGTACAAAGATTTATTTCATTTTTAATGATATTATTTAATTGTGTTTTACATGTTCTTTCTATAATTGAGAGGCAGAAACTAATGAATTTCAATAATATGTTTCTAAACACAAGTATTGCAAGAATGGCAAGGGGAAAAGTTAAGGGAAACAGAAATATTGTTGAAGAAGCCAACACCCATATTAATGTTGAAACATTTAATAGTTCAATATTTTAGGTGAAGGGAAAACATTCAAGGGAGGTAGCGAAAGAGGGGTCTATTAACATAGATGGATCAAACTATGAAACAATGAAATCAATGAAAGCTTGACTGGAACTTGAGGTCATGCACATTCATATGTTGTTAGAGAAGGTTCAAGTATTCGAAGTAGAGAATAAAAGGATCAAGTTACTGATAGGTGACATGGAAAAGATAATTTATGATTTGAATATCAAGTTCATAGATTTGATCGATAGGAATGTGGTATTAAAGTTTGAATTGCATCAACATGGGTTGATCAATAATAATCATGAGGCAACACATGAGGCCAACAAGAAGATGGCAAGTTTTCTATTTGTAGAGTATAATGCCATGTTCAATGTTATGGAGCGTGCAATAGAATTGTAAATAGAATGCATAAATAGGTAGTGTGTATTCCAGTAGATATCATTGATGGAGGTGTAACTGATGGAAATAAAGGAAATATGAATTAGCACCATTTTTGAATATAATGTCCAATCTATATATTGTAATTGGATTGCTTTTGTATACTATATACATATAGTATACAAGTTAACAATATATGTTCACTACTCATTTAGTTATTATATCAATTCCATGTAGTCTGCATAATTATAATCATGCCATCTCTTCAATCGATGTTCAATAGTTATATAATTAACTAACATACATGACATTTTATATCATTTGTGTTTGATGTCTTCTTTATGTTCTTACTTTTATGCACTAGACATTTAGTTTCTTTTCAGTCTATTAAATTTGTTGTCCACTACACAACTAAAATTGAATAAATTACAAACACATATATCAACAAACAACTAACTAACATGTGACAAACCCAAGTTCCTTCCAATAATCTTGCACAACACAATGAATTTATTAATGTGTGTTCTACCATTTAATATGTTAACATACATTGAGATGGAAAACCCAATGTGTTATCCATCTACATTAAAATATGTCTACAACAAACCAACACATGTGAAAGATGTATGTGACATTCTAGAAGAGAAATCAAAGCATTGAAATGAACAAGGCTATGGAGCAAACATCAATTAAATAAAAATCACAAGAATTCCCACAAACACCACACTAATGTGTAACAAACCCTACATTCAGATAAACTTGGGCAACAGATTATATTTAGTTATGTACATGACAATTATGTTGTTAATAAAAATACATGTGCAAAACACAATGTGCATTCCATCTCCACACAAATCTAACTGTAACAAAAGAATGCATGCAAAATTTGTATGTAAATAGTGGGAAGATAAATCATTGCATTGATAGCACTTTCTACTTGAAGAAAACATCAATTAAATCACAAATACAAGCATGCCCACAATCACACATATGTATACATCTATAAAACACAATGCATTTTCCATCTGTTTGTCAATATAAGTGTCACAAATGAATATGGTCATGAAGCAAAAATAAATCATATTCCATCCATAAGCACACCCAAAAACTCCACACTAATAGGTACCCAATACTGCCTTCAAGTAAATTTGGGCAAGACGGTGAAATTTTTAAAGTGCATGAAAAAAAATGGTGATAACATACATACACATGGAAAACACACTACATTTTACATCTGCACTAAATTTTTACTATAACAAACGACTGCATGGGAAATTTGTACATTTTCAGCCACAAGTTACCTTTACATTACATGGAAAGGATTATGGTCTTCAAGAAAACATCAATCATATCCCAAACACAAGCACACCCATAAACACCGCACTACCCTATACCCAACCCTTCCTTCAAATAATCTCAACAGCACAAAGAATTTATTAATGTGCATGATAATTAAGGTGATAACATACATACACATGGAAAAAACAATGTGTTTCCCATATGCACTCATCGCCAATTTTTTTAAGTGTGCAAAATATCACAAGATTAAGTCTAGCATATGAAAGTGCCTTCCACACAAACAATATATTCATGGCAAAAAACTATAACCAAATCAACCTTCCCGTGTTGGAATTTTTATCCAATAAATTAATTGGAATTAAACATGGATGCACCCTTTAAAAAGTTAAAATTTGAGTTTGAAAACATATTGTGTATGACAAAATCAACAAATTATAACTTAACTTTACATGGATGACATCGAATAACTATTTCTGCCCATAGATACATAGATAACAAGTTCCTATTCAGGGACAAAATGAAATAATTGTATGCCACCAATGACATGAACAAACCTTTGAGATCACACATTTTAAATATCATGTTTGAAAACACAATGTGTTATTTAATCTCCACAAAATCTTCATGTTTACTCCACATTAATGCATTGTATATATATCATTTTTTGTCTTATTATGAAATTCTATATATATGGCTCATATTTTTTCCATTCCTACGTACTTCCTTAAACTTTCATAAGATTTCATATCATTTTATGTTACAAGAGACATATTATTTATATGTAGATGTAGAAGTAAATATGCAATAAATATTACATGAAAGGAATGTACAATACTTACTTGTCATGCCTAGTTCTAAGAGTAGGTTGTGATTGACACACTGCATGTGTGAGTAGGCTTACATTGTAATAATTTGTATTGTAGAAAAGTATATTTAATTTATTGTATAACAGGAAAAAGCATGTTGCTGCTATTTGAAATGCAGGCCTTTTTATACACAATTTACAAACATATGGGTTGGGTGGGTTGTTTAGTGTAGGTTAATAAACACAATGTTCTTGAAACACAAAATGTTTTGAAACCTCATATTTGGCATAATATATCCATAACTATGCATATGTAGGTGTCCATTTGGAATAACATCATTTCATGACAATGTGTTTGGAGAATTGTAGGTTTCAAAACATGCCAAGATTTCTACCTGCACTCAACATGGTACCCAAAACACACTATAAATATTTTGTAACTTGTACAATGGAACACTATATTTAATTGTACTTCTAATAGTAACAACTAGATGTTATTGCTATTTAAAAGGCAAACATACATGTACAAAGTATAAAAACATATGGGTTGGCTACATTGTCAAGTGTAGGTTATTAAACACAATTCTCTTATTAATGAATGTTGTTAAACAATTATAAGAGATGTGTTGTAGAGTAAGAAGACTATTATATTCAAGTATCATACACACGAAATTATTAATAATAATGAATGTGTAGTTTTTAGAAAACATATACAACCTCATATTACAATTGCTAAAACAAATTGATAACAAAAAAAGTCTTTTATTCATAAACTGGATTACACCATAATGCACCTCAATATAGAGGTATTCCTCAGAATTCCAAAATAAACAATAGTGGGAATTGTTTATAGAGATCATAACTCCTAAAATAGATACATTTTCATGCATAGCTTTTAAAGCAACTAAAGCACCAAAAACAACAAATTTACAATCCCATATAAACTATAAAAAGAACTAAAAATTAATTTAAAATTTCTTCGTGAATAGCTCCAACTACATTGTCATCACTTTTCTTAAATTCCATTTCACACTTAGCATAATTATCCACAAAATGTGTACTATTATTATTTATGGACTCACTAAGTTGCAATTTATAATCTTATATTTTTGAAGAATTTTTGCAAAGGAGAAAACATATCTATAAAATGGTGTTTATCATGGAATGAAATCAAAAAACTTGAAAGGTTTATCTTTTCATTTTTCAATTTACTTTATCTACAATTTATATGGTGTTGCAACATGTATATTATTAACAAACTTATAATTTTCTTTAATTTTTTTATTTATTTGCAGAATGTTGTCTATGTCAGCCAAGAATCAACTTGTCTGAGATTTTCTAGGGCTACCACCATTTTGCAGAAAATTAGTTCTCCTAAAAAAATTTAATGATGCATGGTGGTATGGGTGGGGGGTGAATTTTGGAAAACATGATTCCCTTCATGCAACCTATGATATTCACATTGATGCATGGAGTTGGTACCCCAATGTCCTTGACTTTGATGGTCAACATGAAATGATACATTTACTCGTCTACTAGTCAAACTTCTACCCACACATTGTCATCTCTCTGACATTTATTGTGTGAGGTTTCAACTTGTTAAATTGATAGATGACATTCCTGGAAATGTCATTGAACAGTTGACAGAAACCTTTCCAACCAATAGGCTTGTTCTCAATTATAGTGAATTGTCTAGTTCGACATACAAAGAACAAAAACATCAAAGATATTTAAGGAGAACATCAACGACATTGAAGAATTAGATATGTAATAAATATAACATGAAAGGAATGTACAATACCTACTTGGCATACCCAATTGTAAGAGTAGGTTGTGATTGACACATTGCATGTGTGAGTAGGCTTACATTGTAATAATGTGCATTGTGGAAAAGTATATTTAATTTACCGTATAATAGGAACAAGTTTGCTATTGCTCTTTGAAATATAGACCTATTTATACACAGTTTACAAAAATATGGCCCGTTGGGTGGGTTGTCCAGTCTAGGTTAATAAACACAATGTGTTTTGAAGCATAAAACATTTTGAAACATCTTATTTGGCATTAGATATCCATAAATATACATATGTAGGTGTCCATTTGGATTAACAACATCATTTCATGATAGTGTGTTTGGGTTTGGAGAATTGCAATTTTCAAAACACACCAAGATTTCTAACCTGCACTCAACATGGTACCTAAAACACACTATATTTTGTAACCTGTATAGCGGAACACTATATGCAATTATACTTCTAATAGGAACAACTATGATGTTGCTATTTGTAAGGCAGCCACACATGTACAAAGTTTAAAAATATATGGGTTGGATACATTGTCAAGTGTAGGTAATTAAACCATTATGTTTTGAAACATATTTTTTTTCAAACCTCCTATTTGTCATAAGATATTCATAACTAATTTAGTATATAGGTGCCATTTTCAAATAACAACATTGTTTTGGGATAGTGTGTTTGGGTATGATAAATGGGGGGTTTTGAAGGACACTATGATTTCTACCCTCCACTTCACAAGGAATGAAAAACTCACCATGTTTTGTAACCTACATATACAACAAATACATGGGTTTGGTATGTTCTCAATTACTAGTTAATAAACACATTTTGTTTTGAAAACTTATGTTCGTCAAATGAAATTCATGACTATACATATTTACCTCTCCATTAGAAATAACATCATTTCATGATAGTGTGTTAGGGTGTCAAAAAATTGTTGGTCTCAAAACACACCTTGATTTTTAACCTACACTTCACATGGTACATAAAGCACAACATGTTTTGTAATATCTACTTTGGAAATGTATATCCAATATACCCAATAACAAAAAGAATTATGTTCTTACAATTTCAAAACACATTGTGTTTTATAACGTGAAATTCACATGCTACCCAAATTAGTGCAAGTAGAAGAAATTCCATTGTGTCTTCAAACCTAAAAACTTTTATACCCAACACACATGTGTAATGTGAAGTGTGTACTATGAAGGCTACCCTATGAAATCCATCCTCCTTATTTGCTATAAAAGGTTGGTCATGTCACCTTGTGTGTAATATTTGGTTTCTATACATTTGGAGGGGAGGGTTGCATCCACCAAAGAAAGTTCATGAAAAAAAAATTCAAAAAAATTCCAAGAAAAGACCCATAATACACTTTTACTCAGTTTTCCATTCATCATAATGTAAACAAAAAGATAAAGGGAAAACATATTTCATATGATTTTTATGCGTATAAAAATTACTACATTTTTGTAAGCAATGAGTGAAGCTCCATTTATAATCCAACCAAACCTTTGTTTCTCTAATGAACACTTAACTACTTGTAATGATTAACATATCATGAAGATGTTAAACAAGCGATTAACTCTAATCGCTTCATTGGGAAAAAAAATTATGTCATGCCAATTTTTCAGACATCAGTTGTAGACATTGGGAAATGTCTATCCAACCATCAAGGTTCACATTTGGTTGTATTTATTAATTAATTGAAAATAAAAAATGCATTGTATTCTAATTTTCAATAAATTAATAAATATGATTAGATGTGCAGTCTGATGGTTGCATAGACAATTCCTAGACATTGTACCAGAGGTGCCAACCTCTACTCAACCATGTGATATCACAATCCTCTTAGGGATTGCATGGCAGAGTTGGGCGACGCTATGTTGGAAATGAAATAGTTTTGTACCCTGACGCTATTGTACTTCCCGTGGAATTTTTGAATTGCTTCAATTCTTTTTTGAAAATATCCTTAGCATTGAGTATCCTCGGTCTGAGTCTTCATAGTTCAAAATGTAAAGGAACAATCTACCAGATCTGTGTTGTCTGTCACCCGCAATTTTTTCTTGTTGAAAGTAGAAAGAAATCTATAAAGTATTTATTTCACGATGTCTATTCTTCATGATTTTTTCTCATCATCCAAAATAGAAATATTTCAATAAACTAGTGGTTGTGATGTGAATCCTACAACCTATTTGAGGGAGCATGTGTTGTGAATTGACTACCTCTTCACTGTTCACTTCGCATTTCCTCTTTGTGCATCACCATCAGTAATTTTTTCAAACATAAGATGATGAACTCCATAATTCGCATCTGCTAGCTTCCCAGCCGATTTGAGAAAATCAATGGTGGTTCATTCACCATGGAGAGGTTGCATTCCATTTTCAAGTTCATTTGTCCCACCATGGAGAATGTAATCTATGAGGTGGTCAAGTGTGAGATGATAATGGATCCTACATGTTATTTCAGCTATGATATAACATGTGCTTTCATGTCCAACTATATGGACCTATTGAGCAACCGAAGTCTAGTTCATATTCTATCCCAAAAGTACGTGTGGGATGCAGTGGTAAATGATGCACAATTGTTTGAATCCTTGGAAGGGTATGATTTTATAGAGGGTATATACCCCCTTAGGCAAACTCTTTTCAGGTTTAAATATTGCTTCAATCCTTCCTCGAAGAGATATGTGTGTGTAGACACTGAAAAATGTCCTAATCAATGTCATACACTCGAATTGGATTTATTAACATCATTTCCTATTTATCTATCCTCTTTTTGCTTAATTAATTCAATTAGCCTAGCTAATTAATTAATTGCATCATTTTCGTCTAATTGGACTAATTAATTAAATTGGGTTAATTCACCTCTTTTCGCAATTCACCTCTTTTCGCACTAACACTTCATCTAATTAAATTAAATAAATCAAAATATTTAATTTAACCTCCTAAGTCATCTTATTTAATTAAATAACCCTGAGCCATTTAATTAAATATCATTTCACCCCTCCCCTATTTATTAAATCATCTAATTTAATAAATATCTCTTAATTCTTCTAATCCCCTAATTGCATAAATTAAACTAATTATTCCTCTAATCAAGGGAATATTCCCATGGAATATTCTTTATCCTTTTTGCACAATTAAAAATTTGTTTTAATTTGTAAAAATCCTCTTTTTCCTCACCCTAATGGAATATTCTAAGGAATATTCCCTCTCCTCCAATCAACTCAATTAGCTTCAAAATCAAGTTAACCCTCTTACCTTTCTAGCAAGTTACCTTTGACCTATGTGAGCAAGTCAAAAGTGTGTTTCTTTGAGGTAATTGTGATTCTTTGATTAATCTTCATCTTTCCTTCTCATCCGTTGATGAGAATTCATAATCCATGCCTCTCATCTCTTTCATCTTGAACCGTTGATTAATCTTTTTTATCTCAACCATTCATTCCTCATTTTCTCTCCTATAAATAGATCACTATTTGGAGACAAATGGATATGTCTTTTATTGCCAAGTCATGTTGTTAAATTTACTCACATCCATTCTCTCAATTTGCACACATTTAGCTTATTTTCAGTTTGTTTTAGTTGCATAATTAGCTTCAAGCTTTCATTAATGGCTTCCATGCATCCATCTTAGCTTGTAAATAAATTAGGTTTTTTATATTTTAGCATAATTTTAGCTTAAATTAGCTTAGATTAGCTTAGCAATTGTATAATTAGATCATTTATAGCATAGAATCATGGTAACCTAGCTTGCATCGTGTTCATTTTGTGCATAATTTAGGTTTTTCATACACCAAACATCATGGTTTCATCAATTCCCTTCCATATAATTGACTGAAACAAGCTCACTATCACAGGATTAGGAAAGGGTCGTCGATCCACATCAACATGACACCAATTCCACAACAAGATAAATTTCAATGGATTAGAGTAGATGTTTTCTTTAAAACTTCCATAAGACTAACATGTTAGGTTTTTTGATAAAATGTTTACTTTCAATTTTGATTGATTGATCTTGTTGAGATTCGAGTATTGGTTGCTTCATTATGCTTTGATTCTTCATGGATCAAGTGTAATTTGGCCCATAATCGGTATCCTCGCATCGACAGTGTGTGAGTAGCATTTACTAGGAGCCTACAACATGATAATCCTAGATTTTTTGAGTCTGCAATAGAATTGCATGCTTATGTTTTAGAGCCAGAAGAGAAACATGATATACATTAAATGTTCCACACACTCTATATGTTGATAGACCATCCTCCACCAACTCTAGTAAGGAATGAAAACATTATTGTAGATGTGGGCTTACTATGCACCCACTATTGTAAAAAGGATAAAAATCCAAGCAACAAGAATGAAGAGGATCCTCCTTGCAGTTGTGAGGAAACCACCTCATAAATGCTTTATAACTCCTTAATTTATATTTCTAGTGCAATTATTTGTTAATCCTAGGAAATAGTTTTTTCCATTTCGTATATGTTTACATGTGAAATGTGACATTTTACAAATTTGTATAACACAATGTGTTCATTGGTCAAACATTTAATGTATTATTTTAAAAAACATAGTGTAAAAGAATATCAAGTAAATGAAATTGTTGTTTTTGATAATACAGTGTGTTAATTGATAGGATATTTCATAGGCCACTTGCATGGTTGTCAATGTTGTATTTGATATATTTCATTGTAGTTAATTGAATTTGCTAACAGGTTTCACATTGGTCTCAATTTCAAATAACATCATTTCATGATAGTGTGTTTGGGTAAGCGAAATTACAAGTTTGAAAACACACTGGATGTTTTGTAACGTGCACTTCACGTGGTACCCAAAACACACTATATTTTGTATTGTGTACTCTAAAAAAGTATATTTAAGTTATCTTCTAACACTTGAACAATTGTGTTATTTCTATTTGAAAGGAAAACCTACATACACATAATTTAAACACATATGGGTTGGGTACCCCATGAAGTGTAGGTTAATATAGACAATATGTTTTCTAGAGGCAAAACAACCATCTTATTTACAGTGCTAAAAATTTCAATTGATACTACTGATACTATGCTACATTAGTTTTCTTCATGGATGGATTTCATGTAAATAAGACAGTTGTTTTACCTTTGGAAAATTTTACCAAGGTAGGGGATTTTGTGGGTATGTCCAATCCAAGCACAAAACTTTGAGTTGTTGCTCCCATAATTTATTATATGTCATTGTTTATTTCATTTTTACTAGATATGGTTCTATTAAATGGTTGAGTTTGATATAAAAGTGGATATAAATAGTAGAAATGGTGTAAAAATATAATATACTTTTTATTTTTGAAAATATTAAAGTGAAGAAAAAATATTGAATTAAATAACTAGTTTGTTTTAATATTTTTACAGATGTTTTTTCATAACAATTATTTTTATGTGATTTTCTTTACAATCATATTTATTAACCTTTCTTATAGGCTCCTTGTTTTCGATAATAAATGCATGATCTTGACCCTTGCAGAAATATTTTTTTGAAAAAAAAAAACAAAACAATCCCTCTTAGGCGACACACATTAATTAAACAATATAGAGATATTAGGATAGAAAATATGCCAAAAATTATACCAAGACTATGACAATTAAGAGGAAGGTTTTCCTTGTTCCTAAGAGAGAGCTTTGATCATTTGGTTGTACTATTCCTCATTGGTACTGTCTAGCTCAAGCTTTTTCTATGCAATCACCTACAAAGTAGAAAGAAAACTGGCCAAAGTTTTAAAAAATTTCTTGATGGTCATTGTCATGTTGCTCATCCACTTTTCTAAGTCCAAGATCTTAAGTATTAGTCATTTCTTCAATCTGGGCATTATTCTACGAGCAAAGATCACATTTGGCTTGCAAATCCTCTTTATTAACAAAAACCCTCATGGAATTAGTAGACTCGTCATTATACTCTAGTGCATTCATCTCCTTGAAGAAACTATTTCCCTCGTATTTCATTGGGGGTTGTGCTATGGGGTTATTTCCTCAAAGGAATTTCTCTAAAAAGTACCCTCTAGACTTTCCTTTCCCTGTTGCTTGTCATCAAAGTCATTAGAGATATATATCTTTATAATCCCTTGGTTGGGTACTATCCATTCAAGTAGATTTGTAGACCCCAAGGATTTTTTCTAGCATGGCCTTACCCATCTCCTTCAGTTCATTGTTGACTTCCTTTTTATACTATTGACAAGGATGGAATTTTTTGGAATTCTTTTCCATACTCTCGGTCTTCCTTTCCTAGAATTCTTACCCTTGGTCTTGCATCCCAACTTCCACCCCACAAACCCACATTTGGCTTTTGATGCATAAGGCTAATGGTGCTAATCTATAGGGGAAGGGTAGGAGTTAGTATCTTCACTTCCACAATCATTTTTCCTTTACTATAGGGGGTGGCAAGGGTGTTATCAATCAAGCATCCTTTAATTGGTTTAACAAGGAAAATGGCCAAATGGAAGTGATAAATTGAAAGAAATAGATTGATTGATTGAAACACAACATGTTTTAACACTTCCTATTTGTCGCAGCATATTCATAACTATACATATCTAGTTGTTCATTTGAAATGACAACATTGTTTAAGGATAGTGTGTTTTGGTATGAAATATCAGCATGTTCAAAACACACTATGATTTGTACCCTACACTTCACATGGTACATAAAACACAACATGTTTTGTAACGTCTACTATGGAAAAGTATATCTAATTAACCCACAAGAAGGAAAATTCTACTGTTGCTATGTCCAATGCAAATCAAGATATACACAACTTAAAAAAATCATGGGTTAGGTATGTTGTGAATTGTAAGTTAATAAACATAGTCTGTTTTGAAACATAACTATTCAAACCTCCAATTTTTTTAAAGAAAGTTGTAACTATACATATGTAAAGACACTAATGCTTAATGACACTACAACATATTTTTGAAGATACCTAGCAATCTCCACTACCCATTTGTGCTTGACAATCATTATTTTTATTGTCCTCATTCTATTCAATTTTTAATAACATTTCTAGCAGATGTAAATATTTTTATTAAATTATTTTCACAACTATATTTTTCCATGCCACATGTTAATAGATTTTCCCCAAAAAGCTCCATGCAGTTGCATGTAGGAAAAAGGGGGATTTATATTATAAAAAAATATTTTGTTGTTTAGGTTGTAGGCTGCTATTCTACTTGATGCAAGTTTTATGTGCAAAGGATCCTTGTAGGATGCACAAATAGACCAAATGCTGCTAGTGATAAGTTTCCTCTATTAAAGATTATTGTTGTACTGGTCAAGTTTTTAAGTAATGTATCTTCATTACTTCTAATCAAATAAATAAGTGTAGAAATCTTGTTTCTCAGTTTACTCCTACAAATGTATCTAGAATATTTGGGTTTCACAAACAAATGGTTTTTTAAACAATAATGTTAGAAAAATCCATGAGAACTATGGGTAAGTGCACCAAGATGGTTCCCAAAAAGGGGGCTTAAGTGGCCACTTTTTTCTGAAATCAGGAAATACTGACCTTGGACATGAAATTGAGGATAGTTACACTCAAAATTTTGAGATGGAACAAAAACAAGGATCGAAGTGCTCCGAGTCTACTTTCTAAAATACTAATTTATTTTGAAAATGGTTGAGATTAAAGGGGTTCAAAAGAGGGGCGCACAAATTGGTGCTATTTTTGTGAGAAAACATAACATTGGTAACTCTTATGCGACTGAGCATGGTGAGCTTTTTGTAGAATTTTTGTAAATCAAGCATGATCAAAAGTTAGCTAACAGTATCTAGGGGTTGATGCATGATTTTTTTTTGATAATTTTTTTAATGAATATTTGATTTTTTTACTAATTTTCTAAGTGGGCACTTCCTGAAAAGCGGAATTTTGGCCGTGCTCCCCCTAAAATTTTTTGAAGGTAATTGATTTAAAAAAAAAAATTAAAATTAAAATTGTAGATATTACATTTTTAGAAACTAGATTCTATTCTACAATTTTAATTTAAAAAAAAAAAAAATTAAAATTGTAGAATAGAGTCTAGTTTCTAAAAATGTAATTTATTTGAAATTTGGATGAACGGTTAATTTATAACGAAAAAAAACCAAACACTGCTTTTTGGCGAAAAAGAGACATACAAACAAAAGAAATTGTGGATGAAAGGCTTAACATTGTTAAAAAGTGAAAAAAATTACATCATTGGATAGCTAAAAGAAAACCTAACATTACCCATGTGTTTTCTTTTGTCGATATTGAACCAAATGCAATCCTGATGGTGAGCACGAACTCGATTATGTGAAAAAATTGTAGAATTTGCAAAAACATGTCTCTGGTCATTGGGAATGCCCTCCAAGCCTTTGGGTTGGTATTCCAAGGAAACTACCAATGCTAAGGCTCGGGGATTCCCAAAGAAAAATATAACGCGCTCGCATTATAACGTGCTCACATTATTTCCTAGTTTTGACATTTTTCTTATCTGTGATACATTCCAAACAAGACATAACACGCTCGCGTTATGTCTTCATTAATGTTATGTCTTCGTTAATGTTAATGTATGTATATATCCTTGTATTTATGTATGCCTATATGTATTAGTGCATGTATATTGTATGGATGTAGGATTTTTTGTACATATGTATTATGCTTGTATGTATTTATGTATGTCTTTAGAGGGAGGGAGAATTTTAAGAGAAAGAGAGTTGTCTAGGTAGGGTGGGATGGGGAAATGGGGTGGAAGTGAGTTTAAAAGAGAGGGCGTGGGAGAAAAGAGGTTAGAGTGAGGGGGAAATAGCTAGGTAGGGTGAGAGGGAGAAACTTGAGGAGATAGGTAGGGAGAGGAGTGGAGAGTGGGAGAGAGGTTGGGAGAGTGGGAGGGAGGGATGAAGAGAGTGGGAGTGGGTGGGAGAGGGTGTGAGAGAGTGGGAGGAGGAGGGAGGAGAGGTAGGGAGTGGGGTGGGAGAGGGGTGTGAGAGGTGGGAGGGGGAGGGAGGAAGGGTGGGGGAGAATGGGAGAGAGTGGGAGAGGTTAGGAGAGTGGGAGAGAGTGGGAGATGGTGGGAGAGAGTGGGATAGAATGGGAGATAGGGTGGGAGAGAGTGGGAGAGGGTGGCAAAGGGTGGCAGAGAGTGGGACAGAGGGAGGAAGAGAGTGAGAGAGTGGGAGAGAGTGGGAGAGGTTGGGAGAGTGGGAGATAGTGGGAGAGAGTGGGAGGGAGTGAGGGACAGAGTGGGAGAGAGTATGGGAGAGTGGGAGATAGGGATAGAGAGAGTGTGGGAGAGTGGGAGAGAGTGGGAGGGAGGGATAGGGTGAGAGAGGGTGGGAGAGAGTGGGAGGGACAGAGGAAGAGAGTGGGAGAGAGTGTGGGAGAGTGGGTGAGAGGGTGGGAGATAGGGTGTGAGAGTGGAAGAGGGTGGGAGAGGGTGTGAGAGAGTGGGAGAGGGTGGGAAAGAGAAGGAGGGAGGGATCAAGAGAGTGGGAGAGAGTGGCAAGGAGGGAGGGAGAGAGTGGGAGAGAGTATGGGAGAGTTGGAGATAGGGAGGGAGAGAGTTTGGGAGAGTGGGAAAGTGGGAGAGTGGGAGGGAGAGAGTGTGGGAGAGTGGGAGAGACTATGGGAGGGTGGGAGAGAGGGTGAGAGAGAGTGGGAGAGGGTGGAAAGTGGGAGGGTGGAGAGAGTGGGAGGGAGGAAGAGAGAGGTGGGAGGATGGGAGGGGTAGGAGAGGGAGTGGGAGAGAGGAGGAGGAGGAAGAGAGGTGTGAGAAATTGTGGCGAGTGTGGGAGAAGTGGGAGATAGGAAGAGACAGAGTGGGAGAGAGGGGAGAGGGTGGGAGGGTGTGGGAGGGAGAGGTGGGGAGAGTGGGAGGTGGGAATGGGAAGGAGGTGTCGGTGGTAGAAGTGGGAGGGAGTGGGAGAGGTGGGAGGGAGGAAGGGGGTGGGAGAGGTGGGAGAGGTGTGGGAGAGGTGTGGGAGAGTGGTGAGGTGGGAGGGTGGGAGGTGTTTGGGAGGGAGGAAGGGGTGGGGAGAGAGAGAGTGGGAGAGGTGGGAGGGCTGGTGGAAGAGTGAGAGGAGGGGTGGGATGGAGGAAGAGAGTGGGAGATGGAGGGGTGGGAGGGTGGGGAGAGAGTGGGAGAGGTGGGAGAGGGTGTGAGAGAGTGGGAGAGTGGGAGAGTGGGACATAGGGAGGAGAGAGTGGGCAGGTGGGAGAGTGTGGGAGAGTGGGAGAAGGAGGAGAGAGTGGGAGAGAGTGAGAGAGAGGGAGCTAGGGAGAGAGTGGTAGAAGATTAATCAGTGGGAGGTGGGAGGGAGGGAGAGGGAGGTGGGAGGTGTGGAGGTGGGATGGTGGGAGATGGGGAGGGAGAGGTGGGATGGGTTGGAGGGTGGAAGGAGGTGGGAGAGGGTGGGAGGAGGTGGGAGGTGTGGGAGGTGGGAGAGGTGGGAAGGGTGGGAGAGGGTGTGGGAGGTTGGAGGGTGGGAGGGTGGGAGGGAGGTGGGTAGAGGTGGGAGGTGGGAGAGAGTGGGAGAGGTGGGAGAGGTGGGAGAATTGAGATAGGAGGGAGAGAGTGGGAGAGGTGGGAGAGGGTGGGGTGGGTTGGAAGGTGGGCGGGGTGTGAGAGAGTGGGAGAGGGTGAGAGGGGGTGTGAGAGAGTGGGAGAGGGTGGGAGAGGGGGAGAGAAAATAAATCTATTAAAAAAGAAAATTCTCATAACACGAGTACATTTTTAAGAAGCAGACATGATTGTTTTAGCAAGAAGGAGAGAGTGGGAGAG
>VDFB02075348.1:0-31908 GCA_007258455.2 Sequoia sempervirens
GTGCTATTTTTTGGAGAACAAGAACTAATAGGATATATTGGAGGCTAGTGGCACTGAAGGATGGAGGAGTTTCTCTCATCTCATAGCTTCTCACTTTGAGATGATGCTTTCCATGACAAGCATTTTTGTCTTTAAGTTTTTGGCTTTTCCTTGTTGTTGCTGGAAGATTTGAAGAATACATATATTGTGAAGTTTGATTTTTGGAGATAGGTAAGTTTTTTAGTGTAGAGCTCAGTATGGATGGTTTTCTTGTGATCACTTAAGGCTATGATCAAGAATTATACCCTTTTGAGCGTCATCAGACAACTTGATAGAGCCATGTGTTTGGAGAGCTCAATATGGATTGTTGTCAAATAATTTAGGAATTTGTGATTTAGGAGTTCATGGGAGGAAGAACTCAGGAATTTAACTAGGGGATACACCTTTCCAATGGTCATGAGATAGCTTGATGGAGCTTCACCTAATTCAGGATTTATTTTTTCAAGGTTGATCTTCACAAAGATGTATATATATATATATATATATATATATATATATATATATATATATATATATATATATATATATATATATATATTGTAATCAACAAGTTTTGTTATATAAGCCTTAATGGGGGTCCCTTAATAAAGTGAATTAAATATTTTATTTGATACATTTATAGGAACAATGCATTAATGAGGGGAATGTTGGAAAATATTAGCATATTACATTGTATGGTGGGTGGTAGGAAAGTTTCTGAATTGTGTAACTGCTTATACAAACTGTCATCAATTGTTCAAGCAGTTATGTTTAGGTAGTTATGCATCCACATCTTATTTGTATCCTACATATTAAAATGAATGATAAATGAATTATTTATTCATTCTTGACCCATAATCAAAATTCACTTGTGTTACTTGATTCAAAACATACAACAATAAATTTTATGCTCATTATTTTTATCAAATCAATTCTTAAGTATCAACCATTAACACATCATAGAAGAGATTTTTTTTTATCAAAATCACTTGGCCTTATCAAATATATATCTTAAGTTTTTAAAATGGATCAACATCAACATTACAACATCTAACTTCACATAACAACTTGAAAAATTTGGCAGCAAACTCCTTAGACTAAGTTTTCAAACATCAACTACTTTAACTCTATGTTTAGAAACAATATGTTTCTAGACATTTAGTTGAATTAGTGCACATATTTTTTGGAAAATTTTACCTTGAAGTCACAAGTCTACTCTCAAGTTTTATAATTTCATGAACATCATGATCAAAAAACATCAATCAAACTTGAGTCTAGGTTATGGTAAAAAATTGAAAGTTTCATGTCATTCATCTGTTCACAACATCGTACATCATTGTTCCAAAACCTATTAGGGGGTATTTGTTAAATAGATTTTAATCAACTAAAGAATTCAAACAATTTGATTCACAACACACAACTCCTAAGTTTTATACATGTTTTATGGTTACAACAAGGGCACAACATAAGAAAAATATGGAGTTAAACCCTAGTGGTTCAAACATACCCATCATAAAAATTTCTAGTGAACCTACCTTTGGGATACTTGATTTTAATCCTAGAGGATTTTCCACTCCACCAAAAAACCTGACACCATTTCACTCATCATATGAAACAAGTTTTTAAATAGATTATATTGTGGGAAAACCACATGAAGTTACCATCAGAGAGTTACTTAAAATGCAACAAGAACCTAGGGTTCATCAACTCATAAACACAATGTTAAGCTAAAATCCTACTCAATATATGCTCACACTTGCACAACAAGGAACAAAACTTCCCTCTACTTTTGATCTAGACACACTTAGGGAACAACCCTTGTCAAATGTTGCATCCCTAGGTCAATCTTGTGAAAACATGGGTCAATGTTCTCAAAATGCACCCTTGGTAAATAACATCATTCAATCTATTCCAAAAACATCTTCATTATATGTACCAACCTAACCCATAATCACAAGGGTGGATTCATCTAATATTATGGGTCAACATGGAAAGCACCAAAGTCTAGGAAATTATACAAATGTGGGTATACCAAATGCTAATACCAATGTTCCACCCATATTCTATGTTATTCCTAGTATACAAGGTCCACAATCCTAAGGTTCACAACTCATATCACAACAACCACAAGGGTATCAAGCTTCACAAGGTCTTCAAAGTAAAAACCAACAATCAAAAAGTGTTCAAAACATACCTCAACAACCACAAGGTCCTCAAATTCAAATCCAACCACCTCAAGGGTCACAACATGTATCACAGTGCTAAACCACCTCATGGAACTCTCAAAATATACCTCAACAACCATAAGGTCCTCAAGTATTGCTCTATTTAGGATCTCAAAAAAAAGGTATTCAATACACATCACAACATCTAACAATATCCTACAATCCATGGTTACAAAATCAAGGAAATCTTCAACCCACGTCCCAACATCAATTGGTACCAAATCAGGTATCACAACAAATGTTCTTTTCATGTAGAAAATTGTACTCCTTTATAAGAGAAAGTATAATTTCACACTTAATTTGGACCTATTTTAGTGACCTTACATTTATGCATTTTAAAACCTCATTAATGGGCCCCTAATACCCATTATTATACATCCTAATTCATATTTTGTTTATTTCTCAATATTATAACCCATATTGAATAAATGCTATTAATTAAACTAATGCCTAGACATTTTTTAGGTCCTAAAGTTTTAGGTTAGGAACCTTTTTCCCATGGGTGAATGGGTCATCTTTAGATGCATAAAACTCAACTTAAGACATGTTTTTGGCATCATTTTAAGGTCCTAAATTCAAATTCTAATTGTTGGCTTTCGAGATTTAATAATTGGAAAATTAGAACGGATGCATATAAAACTAAGTTTTATATTCATTTTACACTAGCAAGGAAAAGAAATTCACATGAGATCACAAGTATTCATATTCAAAAGCAAGGAGAAGTTAATCAAGCATTCAAAAGTGAAGTCTTAGAACAATAGTCTATTTGTTTTTGTAGGTCTTCAAGCTTGTTTTGTCAACAAGATTAAGCATTGTCAAAGAGTGATGATAGATGCCTGTGGAGGATCATGATGGATTCTAGGTTTTGGGAGATGCACCAAGACATTGAACCAAGCCTAATGACTTGTTTCCTAAGTGGTTCCATCTTCTATTATCATTCTACTTTCTACCTAAAGGAAGGTATATTCAAGTTTTTGAATTATTAGGGTGATTTGAGATCTCCCAAAGTAGGTCATCATTGTTCATATTCATTTAGGGATCCTATTCTAACACACTTGAATAAGGTTTCTTTTCATTTTAAGCTTTATTGATCTTAGACACACTTAGGATTAGGGCTTGCACACACATTTTATGTTTCAGATCTATACTTTTTCATCAAGGTTTAACTACCAAACTTGGGGTTTGACCGAGTCAAACCCCATTCCACAAACAAACAACAATCTTGTTTTGTAGATTCATCACAAGATCTGATCCAAGAGTGAAGGTTCAGACTTACAAGGAAGAACTGAAGGTTTCAAGCTCAGAGCTTAGATTCAAAAATTTCCATACTAGGGCACTTCGACCCATTCAACCCTGGGCGAATGAGACCTTATCAAGCTTACATAAACACCATTTTATGACAAGTTCACAACATTTATCTCCCAAATTTTCTAGAAAATTTGTTGTTTCTCTTAGTTTTATTCTTAATCTAGTAAATCCAAGTGATATATTAGATTTTGGAGTTGACTTACTATTTTTTATTTTTCTCCCCAAAGTGTTGTTTGACCTTGACCCCCGTCCTAATAGAAAAAGGAAATCTAAAGATTCTCACAAATAGTTGATTGACCTAAGGGTTGTCAGCCAATTCTTTGTGGAGATCTCATTTTTAATGAAATTAGAGAGAGGTAGCATCTATTTTCCTCTTTTGGATACACATTTCCACTTTGGGAAACCCTAACCCTACCCCTTTTTCTATGTTTCATTTTGGTGAACCTACCATACTACAACAGAATTGTAAAAATTGGAGTCCTTTAATCCTAGATTTGAGTTTTGCACTAGGTTTGTGTTAAGTTGAATTAGTTGCATTTCATTTAGGGTTCTTTAATCTTGCATTAGTGACCATTGCATTTAAGGTTTACTTTTGCATGTTTGGATCCCTTAAATTCATGAAAAATAAGAAAAAATTGATTAGGTTTGCATTTATTTTGCATTGAAATTGTATTAAGATCATCATTCAATCATCTAAGTTTAGATTTAGATTCAAATTATATACTAAAAATAGTCACTTAGTGTTGGCCTCCTACAATGATTTCATAGCTAATCCTTTACAACCATGATTCAGAGACTAGACATCTAACCTAAATAGGCATTCAATCACCATGAAGGTGAATTTAACTTGTCAATCCAGGGACGTGAACTTGAAATGGGTCAACACTGTATGTGCACTAGGGGCTTAAGTAGTCATTGCATTCTACAACTAAGAAACACTGCTAAAAGTAAATTGTTTGAAAGGAAATAAAGCAAATGTTTAATATCAACCAACAACTATACTTATGTTGAAATGTGTGCAGGAATAAAGATCTAGGCGATAAACATTCAACTACTCTATCTATTTGGTTGTAGAAACAAACACAAAATGAACTTCTAGTGGCTGCAAGAATAGTCAATGCTAGATTTCTAACTAAGTATCAAACAACAAGTAATACTAAACTAATGCTAAACTAAGAAGATGGATTACTCACCAAGTGGGGCCCCTTGGATAAGTATCCTCTAAACTAACAAGAATTCAGATGCTCGAACTTAGAAATTTATTTTATTCACTATAAAACATGCATACAAAGATAGGGTAATGTCAAATGTCAATGGTTTGAGGGAAACATTAAGCCAATACCAAAACTTAAGCATTAAATTCCATGACATCTATGAGCAAATAGACTATAGATTCTACACAAAACTAGACCAAAAACTTGGCTCATCACTTAGTTCATCATTTTACCTTAGTTAAACTTGAATTTAAGATACCCTATTTTGGATAAATATGTTATAGAAACCCCTATTATAGAATAGAACCAATAATCCAATAAGATAAACTCATATTCTAAAAATTCAATTTTTAAAAAACCCTAAAAAAAACCCATTCGCCCAAGGGTGAATGAGTCTCTATATAGACCTTTTAGAAAAGTTTTTGGGTGCTTTTTAGTCTCTGTTTTTCTTTTTCTTTTTTACCATTTTTAGATCCAATAATAGAGTTCCTCAAACATTTTTTTTTGCATTCAAGTTATTGCTTATTTAATTAGATTTTGCAAACATTTTTGGAGAGAAAATTCTTGCATATTTTAGTTGAAAAAAGTGTTAGATTTCTATATTTTTCTCTTTTTTTCAGCATCATTTCATAGATTAGATAGATTAGTTTAAATTTTGTAATCATTATAAATCATAAAAAAAAAAAAAAGCATCAAAATAAACAAATAAAATAAGAACAAATAGATGAAACCCTTGGAGAAATTTGTAAGAAAAACTTGAAGCCATATAATGACAATTTCCACATAACCCAAATATGAAAACATGTAAATAAATACTCAATATCAACATGCAAGAGAATAGAAAACATACCCATGAAAGATGACACAAGATATACCCTGGGAAAACCCTCAAGAGAGAAAAAACTAGACTCCAAAAACATCCACACTCCATGTATTATTCAGCAATGAAAACCCATTACAATACATCTTCAGAGACTCCATGAACACTTCTGAAGCACAAGCTATCCATGCATTCCATCATGAATCCACACATCCCATTCCATGCTTCAAACCCTCACACATGCGAAAGCTCAACCTGCTAACCTATAAAAACTCTCCAACCCTAGACAACTACCCTTGTGGTTGCTTTTATAGAAACAAGCTCCTGTTGATGTTTTTTTTATGCACTTCTCAACATAGGTAATGCAGAGATGCATCACCTCTCTTGAAAGACAATCTTCCACAATCAAATTGTAGAACACTATCCCAAGGTCTCTAATGTCAGGTCTTGACAGTGCCTGGAATATCTCAATTATTTTATGTGATTTTGCTAGAATCTTAGGGTGAACTTACGAATGAGTTTCAAACCATGGGAAGTTGGGTCTTGAAATGGAGTTCCTAATATGGGGAAGTTGTTGTGTGTTTGTTGTAGGTTCAAACAATAGTCTTGAACTCCATTTTATCATTGGATTTAGCTCTACAGTGTGCAATGAACCTTGCCTAAGGTTACTCATTAAAAAAAAGTAAAGAGGGGGGCAAGGAAGAGAGAAGGTTCTTGGATTTGAAACTACAAAGGAACAGTGATCATGGTGGCTGCTATAGTAGACAAACTCCCTAAACTAGGTTTTGCTTGGCCAAGAGGAACCTACAATTACACAAAACCATTGCAATCTTCTAAGGATTGCAACTTTTTAGATTGCACATGCACATCATGCACATGCAATTGATCTAAGTTGCAACATTGAAATCAAGAATCCCAGGCTAACTTTACACAAAAGTTTGACATCAACAAGCGCTAAAAGTATAGGCTGAAAGTTCATCAAATACCATAATAGCAATTTCCATTATTACTTCCATTCAAAAATCTACAACTAAAACTACTATGGAAGGTAGAGCCATGCATGCAAGATGAGAAAACTCAAAGACAAGATCTATAAAATCATGCAATGTGGTTTTCTATTACTGCAAATACTTTTTACAACAACTCTCCAACCTCTTTACAAATGAGGGGAAGAGCCCTAATTATAGTTTTCCAAAGCCTGAATGAATGGCTAGGATTGAATTACATTGTGTGGCTTAGATTCAATTACATTAGGGTTTCACCTACCCCAAAATATTCAACAATTTAAAATACATCTTTTCCTTTTCCCTGTTTTATCACCTAGTGTTTAGGTGTTGTAGCAGTTTTGTCATTTAGCTAATTGCCCTTTTCACTATAGCTAAAACTGCCTGAAAGCTACATTCTTACTTGATGTGTTTGTAGTGTTCTTCATTGGTTCAAATGAGCTCGTCGATGATTGACATCAATGGATTGGTTGCCCTTGATTCGAGGGACATGTCTTCATTATCAGGTGAAAAGTAGGATAGCTCCCTCATGCCTTCTTCAAGGCTACCCCCTTGCATTTTTCTCATATAATTCCTTGGCATAGGCCTTCTTCTAATGTCGACCCTGTTGGTAGGTGCTAGGGGGAGAGGCAAACATGAAATGAATGGTGATAGGAGCTATGCGCATTCCTTGTTCAACTTTCTCAATGGGTCTCCCCAACGGACCCACGATAGGCTTCTTGAATCCTGCATAGATGAAGTGTCATAAGTGCTTTCATACACAAATCAAGGAAAACGTTATTCAAATCCTACAAATTCCCTATTAGATCCATCCATGCATCATCGAAAGATCATAATATTTGTCATTGGAGCTCATTTGGACCATAAACATTAATGCGGGCCCAAGGGGGGAAGGTAGTGAATGGGGGAAATCAAACCAAAAGAGAAGTTCCCGGACCTCACAAAACTTGGAAAAACCAAGATTTTTCAATTATAGCACATAGGAAAAGGGGAAGAAAGAGTGCCAAGAAAAACTTCCTCAAAATTTGACCCATTTAAAAAAAATAGAAGCTTGGAAAGGGAAGGCTAGAGGGCCACCTCCCTTTGAAATTTAAATGAGCACATGATGACTCAGAAGGAATGTCATGGGAACAGACACAGAGGGGCCGAGTCCTAGAGGCCGGGTCACCGAGGGCTGATGAAAGTTCAAAACGGCCATGGAGGGGCCAAGTCTCGGAGGTTGGGTTGTCGAGGGAAGGTCAAAAGGACCAAGGAGGGATGGAGTTCTGGAAATGGCCATGAAGGGGACAGGTCCTAGAGGTTGGGTCACTGGGGGCCGGTGGAAGGTCAAAATGGCCAAGGAGGGACAAAGTTCTGGAAACAGCCACGAAGGAGTCAGGTCCTAGAGGCCGGGTCACTGGGGGCCAAAGAAAGGTCAAAATGGCCAAGGCAGGACAAAGTCTCAAAAAAGGCCATGGAGGAGCCGAGTCCCGGAGGTCGGGTCACCAAGGGCCGGTGGAAGGTCAAAATGGCTAAGGAGGGATGAAGTCCTGGTAATGGCCATGTAGGAGCTGGGTCCCAGAGGCCAGGTTGCCGGGGGTCAGTGGAAGGTCAAAATGACCAAGGAGGGACAAAGTCTTGGAAACAACCATGGAGGAGCCGAGTCCTAGAGGTCGGGGTGTCGAGGGTTGGTAGAAGGGAAAAATGGCCAAGGAGGGACGAAGTCCTAGAAATGGCCACAGAGGAGCTGGGTCACCGAGGGCTGGTAGAACGTCAAAATGGCCAAGGAGGGACGAAGTCCCAAAAATGAGCATGGAGGAGCCAGGTCCTAGATGCCGGGTCACTGTGGGCTAGCAAAAGTTTAAAACAGACATGGAGGAGTCGGGTCTCAGAGGCTGGGTTGTCGGGTGCCGGAAGAAGTTCAAAACGACCACGGAGGGGCAGAGTCCTGAAAATGGCCATGGAGGAGCCAGGTCCCAGAATGAAATTTTTGCAACTTCCCAAAACCTAATGAAACCTTGGAAATTCACTTTGGCACCAGAAAAACATCCCAAATCCATAGGAAACTTGTCCCCAAAGTAAAAAATGAAGGAAAAAGTGAATCAAGTGAGCATGGAAATCTGACCAAGGAAATCCAGTAGGGCAGATCTGGAGGATTCAAAGGACTTAGAAAATTTTGTGGGGTGAAATATGGTTGACTTGAAATGATACTATGAGGCTCACTAACCATTTTAGATGCCAAAATTGGGGGCATGCAAAATGAGTCAATGACTCAAAACGACCCGACAAGGCAACAGGAAGAGAGGGTCCTCATTCTGAACGGGGCGTGTATGCAAAACATGCACAACAAATGGCGACTCACTAGGGAAATGCTCAAGAGCATTTTGATGACAAACTAGAATCACAAATTGAAAATATCTGGTTCCAACCTTCACGCTAGGGAAAACAAATCGAATGCTCAACCAAAGGATCAAAACCACTAGCCAACCCAACCTTCAGTATGCTGAAAATCCAAGTGTGTGTAGTTGCATTAATTCCCATCCTTCAGTCACTACAGGAACCCAATCTTTGTCAAGTTAAGCTATGTAGTTTATTGTAACTCCAAAAGCATTTGGGACATTGCCTCTCTCCCAGTTGGGCACCCATTGCTATGAGGTTGTCGCTGTGATTTTCCCAAACATTGCTCATAAACTGGCCAGGCGTCCATAACCTTGGTAGAGTTGCTCGGATACCCCTGAAAGGTTGAATTTATTTTCTTTTTATTTTCAATATTTTTCTTTCTTTATTTTGTTTCTTTTCTTTTGATTTTCAATTTCCAATTCCTTTTATTTCAACCCACAAGCATTGAAGCTTGTACTCAGGACTGAGAATCACAGTGGCATTGAAGCAAAATTTTAGATTTTTCACTTAACTAGACTTCACAAAGGACCAATAGCAACTATCAGATTCTTAAGATGTGAGAGATATAAGATTCTAGAATACATCAGAATTAGACCAACCAATAACTTATCCTCTTTGAATCAAACACCTAGACCACTTGACACTAATAGAAGACCTTCACCATCCACTCTGAAATCTTGATTAGAGTTTGACGAAGAAATACATTGAACAACCCTAGGTGATAAGTATGGTTGTTGTGCACACAGATGTGCCCAGCCAAAAGTAGAGGGACCCTGAGTAAAGTAGTAGTATAATAGAAGCAAAGTGAAAGAAAACACCTACACTAACCAAATCGAGACATCGAAAGAAAACAATGAAGAAACTACTCTAAAGAAAGCAACCAACAACAAACCAACTTAAGGAAAGTAGGAAAGAGAAGTATATATAGGAAACCTACACTACTCAAAACAAGCTTTGTACAAAGATATTTATAAAGCATTATGTTTAGGAAGGGTGAGCTGACATTAGTGTTCATTAGATTTTGTAGTGCATGCACAAGCAAATGGGTAATTGTTACATTTTTTAACGATGCATATTTATCTTTATACTCAGGAAAAATAAGTTCAACATTGTAGCATTCAAACTTAATAACATCATCATGTAAAATTAGCAATTAAGGTGATTCATTGAACCCATGGTTAAACCATAAACATGTTTTCCATTCCTCACTCCCATTATCAAAATGATAAATGCAGCTATGAAAATTAACAAGGGCAAGGAAGGATAGAACTTGGATTTCATCATGTAAAGGTGGCAGCCTTTGACAATCAAGAGCAAGCACTGCATTGTCAATAGGTGCATTGGCAGCCTTAGGTGGGTGCAGTGGAGGGTGCAACACTTCAGACATTAAGCTTCCATAACTCTGGTAGAATAGGGTAGAAAACAACCCTTCTAATCTTCATGTGGGATCTACAACCTCCACTGGCTGTTCTTCAAGGAAGTACACCTCATCTACCTAGGTTTCTATTGCCCAAGCCTCTTCTTGGTTGTTGTATTCAAGGGGTAGCATGTTGTCCCATCTCCTTTCCCAGGTGTTGACCTTACTTTCATGATGTTCTATGTCATGGGATGATGACATGCATGAATTTCTCCTATTGCAACCATCTAAATATGAAGGAGGATCAACAATGATCATGGTGGAAGGACTCCAAGTTGCATTTTGTAGTTGGTCAGGTGCTTCATCTCCACTGGTAGCCATCTCAACACCTCTTCCTTTATCTTCTTCTCTTTGTTGTGAATGCATTTCCTTGTGGTGTTCAGTCATTTCTTCTTGGTAACCATCGTTGTAGACAAAGAAGGAACCCCTCTTCCACTCTGGAGGCTCTAGTATTTCATCAAGGAGAGGGGCAAGTGGTATGCCTTCATCGTTACTATCTTCTAGAATGTATTCTTCTTCATCGTTACTATCTTCTAGAATGTATTCTTCTTCAGTGTTGGTGTACCTCCACAATATATCCCCTAATGGAAAGAAGTCATAAAATGATGGCACCTCATCAAGGGGACCAAAATCCACTATGCAATATCCCTCCAAAGACTCACCAAAAATCCTATCATCCATTGTGCACAACTACTCTTCAAGAGGAAGAATTTCTTGATGACTAGTGGACAGAATTTTTGCTTGATCTACTTCATCACTCAAAGACTTGAGATTGTGTTTCCATCCTTCTATTATGGCCCCAACATCCTCTTGAGGTCCACCTTCAGGTAAGCCATCACTTGATTCAGTATTTTTCTCTTCTTCTTTGATATGGGCAACAAATAGAGGAGGTCGGGCACTTGGCTCCTCCACTTGCCCTCTAGCTTGTTCAATAGCCTCTTTGCATAGCTCACATACAAACTCAAAGTGTGATGAATCATGAAGTATGCACCAATTTGGTAGTAGTATTACCTCTAAATCCACTTGGTATTTCAACTCTGACCAATCATTTGCTAATCTAGAGACGAGTTGGTCATATCTTTCTGCTACTGGGTCCTTATCATCACTTGAAAAAGAAGTTTGATGGTAGATAGTCGTGGCAAGTGGTTGTTCCCACACCTCCAAATCTGTATTTTCAGTTCCTTGATCATTGTCACTTATGAAGGAGAGGTATCTTAATCTCATTTCACTTATTCCTTCATCATCATTTTATTTCTTTCCAAGGTTGTCATCCCGTTCCTCTTGCTGATTTTCAGCATCTGCATTGGCTATCCTAGCATATGTTACTGCAAAGTTCATTGATTCATCATCAATTGCCAATGGCTCTTCCTCTAGATTGGGGGACTACTCTTTGCTAGTAGAGGAAAGGTTTTCAAACTCCCTTCTGACTATATTTTCATCAAAACTCTCAGCTATCCTATGGGAATCAACTTCTTCCTTTTCATTTTCAGCTTCAACGTTCATTGTCCCAACACTAGTTTGTGTTGAATCCCTTGGTTCCTCTTCAATATGCTCTCCTCCAGATGTTGACAACTCTTTGGCCTCATGGGGTGACTCATCCCCCTTGACAGTTGGCTGCTCCAACTTGTTTAAACAACCCTTAGCTTGAGCCATAATTTTCGTGCATGACGAGCAAGTGAATTCAGAGTGGGGTGCATTGTGAAATTTGGACCAACTTTTAGCTTTGTAGCCTCAAAATGTCATGCCCTGCTCTAGTGCCAGTTCTGTTGATGTGTTTTTTATGCACTTCTCAACACACGTAATGCATAGATGGATCACCTCTCCTGAAAGACAATCTTCCACAATCAAATTGTAGAGCACTATCCCAAGGTCTCTAATGTTAGGTCTTGTTAGTGCTTGGAATATCCTAGCTGTTTTATGTGATTTTGCTAGAATCACAAGGAAGACTTATGGATGAGTTACAAAGCATGGGAATTTGGGTCTTGAAATGGAGTTCCTAAGATGGGGAAGTTGTTGTGCATTTGTTGTAGTTCAAACAATAGTCTTGAACTCCATTTTATCATTAGATTTAGCTCTACAATGTGCAATGAACCTTGCCTAAGGTTACTCATTAAAAAAAATTACAAAGGTGGCCAGGGAAGAGAGAAGGTTCCTGGATCTGAAACTACAAATGAACAATGATCATGGTGGCTGCTATAGTAGACAAACTCCCTAAAATGAGTTTTTCTTGGCCAAGAGGAACCTACAGTTACACAAAACCAGTGCCATCTTCTAAGGACTATAAATTTTTAGATTGCACATGCACATTATGCACATGCAATTGATCTAAGTTGTAGCATTAAAATCAAGAAGCCTAGGCTAACTTTAGATAGCATTTTGTCATCAACAAGTGCTAAAAGTATGGGCTAAAAGTTCATAAAATACCATAACAACAATTTCCATTATCACTTCCATTCAAGAATCTACAACTAAAACTACTATGGAAGGTAGAACCATGCATGCAAGATGAGCAAACTCAAAGAGAACATCCATAAAGTCATGCAATGTTGTCTTCTATTGCTGCAAATTCTTTTTACGACAACTCTCTAACCTCTTTACAAATGAGGTGAAGAGCCCCATTTATAGTTTTCCAAAGCCTGAATGAATGGATAGGATTGAATTACATTGTGTGGCTTAGATTTGATTACATTAGGGTTTCACCTACCCCACAATATTCAACAATTTAAAATACATCTTTGTCATTTCCTTATTTTGTAACCTAGTGCTCAGGGGTTGTATCAGTTTTGTCATTTAGCTGATTGCCCTTTTTACTATAGCCAAGAATGCTTGAAAGTTGCCTTCTTACTTGATGTGTTTTGCAGTGTTCTTTATTGGATCAAATGGGCCCATCGACGACTGGCATCAATGGATTGGTTTCACCTGATTCAGGGGATAGGTGATCATCATCTAGTGAAAAGTAGGACATCTCCCTCATGCCTTCTTCAAGGCCACCCCCTTGCATTTTTGTCATTGACTTCCTTGGCACAGGCATTCTTCTAATGTTGAACCTATTGGTAGGTAATAGGGGGAGAGGAAAACATGAAATGAATGGTGACAGGAGCTATGTGCATTCTTTGTTTAAGCTTTCTCAATGGGTCTCCTCGATGGACTCGGTGTAGGCTTTTTGAATCCTACATACATGAAGTGTCATAAGTGCTTTCATACACAAATCAAGGAAAATGTTATTCAAATCCTACAAACTCCCTATTAGATCCATCCATGCATCATCGAAAGATCATAATATTTGTCATTGGAGCTCATTTGGACCATAAACATTAATGTGGGCCCAAGGGGGTAGGCAGTGAATGAGGGACAACAAATTGGAAGGGAAGTTCTTGGACCTCACAAAACTTGACAAAACCAAGATTTTTAAATTATAGCACATGGGAAAAGGGGAAGAAAGAGTGCCAAGAAAAAATTCCTCAAGATTTGACCCATTTAAAAAAAAGTAGAAGCTTGGAAGGGGAAGGACGGAGGGTCACCGCCCTTTGAAATGGCAATGAGCACACCATGGTCAAGAAGGAAAGTCCTAGAAATAGCCACGAAGGGGCTGGGTCCCAAAGGTTGGGTCACCGGGGGCTGATGGAAGTTGAAAACGACCATGGAGGGATAAAGTCCCAAAAAAGGCCATAGAGGGGCCATGTCTCAGAGGTCAGGTCACCGAGCACTACTAGAAAGTCAAAATGGCCAAGGAGGGATAGAGTCCCCGAAATGGCCATAGAGGGGCCATGTCCTAGAGGCCAGGTCACCAGGGGCCGGTGGAAGGTCAAAATGGCCAAGGAGGGATGGAGTCACAGAAATGGCCACTGAGGAGTTGGGTCCCAAAGACTGTGTTGTCGGGGGCCGACAAAAGGTCAAAATGGCCAAGGATGAATGAAATCCTGGAAATAGCCATGGAGGAGCCTAGTCCCAAAGGCCAGGTCACTGGGGGCCAAGTCACCAGGGGCTGACAGAAGGATAAAATAGCCAAGGAGGGACGAACTCCCAGAAACAACCATGAAGGATTCAGGTCACCGAGGGATAGCAGAAGGTCAAAATGGCCAAGGAGGGATGAAGTCCCGAAAATGGCCACGAAGGAGTCAGATCCCGAAGGCCAGGTTGTCGAGGGCCGGTAGAAGGTCAAAATGGCCAAGGAGAGACAAAGTCTGAAAAACGGCCACAGAGGAGCCAAGTTTTGGAGGCTGGGTCACCGGGAACTGGCGGAAATTGAAACCAGCCACGTAGGGATGGAGTCCTAGAAATGGCCATGGAAGAGCCGGGTCCTCGAGGGCTGACGAAAGTTCAAAATGGCAATGGAGGATCTGGGTCCTGGAATGAAATTTTCACAACTTCCCAAAACCTAACAAAACCTTGGCAGTTCACTTAGGCACCACAAAAACATCCCAAATTCATAGGAAACTTGTCTCCAAAGTCAAAAATGAAGGAAAAAGTGAATTGAACGAGTAAGGAAATCCGACCAAGGAAATCTATAGGGTGGACCCAGAGGACTTAGAAAATTTTGTGGGGTGAAACATGGTCGACTTGAAATGATACTATGAGTCTCATTGACCATTTTAGATGCCAAAATCAGGGGCACATAAAATTAGGCAACGACCCAAAACTACCCAACAAGGCAACAAGAAGAGGATCCCCATTCCGAATGAGGCATGTGTGCAAAACATGCACAAAAACTCCCACAAAACCACCAAGTGGTATTACATAAACCATGTGCCCAAAACCATGAACTTACAATATCATGTGACCCCACATTTAATATTGGGTACTTTATTATATTTTATTATTCACCAATATTAAATAATTACATTTTACAATTATGTCCCAATGTTACATACAACATAAAGAGGCCCTAACATTATAACTCCTAGTGATTCACATCCATCTAGGTACCGCTAGGTGCACCACACACATAATAATAAATTAAACATTATAAGCATTATGCAAGGTCTACAACACCTAATTCTATCATTTTCCCACTTGTATACATTACATAATGGGGTAACAAGTAAGCTCAAACATTAAGATAAAAAACTCCATATGCAACATGTACCATTTGGGAATCCAAGTGCTCCATCAAGATACATGTAACAAGAACCAAGGTGACCAACATCTCATCCATGAATGCTCTCATCCTCCACCATGCCAATGCACTAAGATAAGAACATATCCAAAGAGATGTCACACTAACTATCACAAAGAAGCAAAAACTTTCCTCAAACTGATATCTCAAAACACACACTCAATCCAAAAGGTAATGAATATGCACCAGCAGCTATCAAGAATGAATCACCATAGCTGAAATGACACCCACATCAAATGGAAACATGTCCAACTATCCATACCTCCAAGGTATACATAACATAGTAAACTCATGCCATCACATATCCACCCATAAACTGCAATAACAAACTCCATGTGCAAACTTGTCAAAGAGTGGCATACACATCCGGGAGCTTCAACTGCATGGGCAATGTCAAGATGAATGCAAATCTAGAATGAGTGCATTCAATGCATTGCTTTGTTAACATTCTAGAAAGAAGGCACCATCACAAGTGATCAAGGAATACCTTGAGTCTACCAACATCACATAGAATATGTAAACATGTAGTACCAAGGAACATCCACAATGATATGTAAAACCTACAAACCAAATACCTATAGCATGTCCTCCTACACACATCTCTAAATGCCAACTATGTCAATTATGATCTCCTCCACAACACCCCATAACAAAATCCATAACAACATCCAACCATCCAACCTACCAAATACCCATGGATCAAGATCCATATCCATGAGAAGACAAATCATAAACATAATGCACCTGAAAGAAAAATGGGTAATACTGGTACTCAAGTGAACCACCAAGTAGACCAAGAGTGGGGAATGAGAATGCTCCTCCAGGATATCCAAGTCATCATGACTCAACCATGAACACTCTCCTCATAGGTACATGTTGAACTCACATCCAACCAAGGTGTAGGCTCCTCAGACTTCTTGCTAAAATCTCATCAAGAGTAACCATCTCAAGCAAATGTCTCTAATCACAAGAGAAATCCAACCTCACTTATGTCTCCAAGTATCCATGAGCACCTGTAACCAATCAATCGATGCTAAAATCCAAGAAGATGATCAAAGTACTCAATACAAAGATAACCAACCAAGATCAAAATCATAGCTCCAACTGCAAAATTGGGAACATAAACATGACACCATGATCTCACATCTTCTAAAAAAAAATCACATTCTCAAATCATCATAACATGTACCATGTCACAACTCTAAACCAGTAATCAAGAGTATACCATGACATAATAACAAAATTATCATACAACCAAATATCACTTGTCAAAAAATGAACAAGTCATAAACAATACCTCAACATCTCTAGCACATGATGTCAATGAACTCTCACTATAGCACACATAATCCAACAACTCGTTGATGACACCAATCAACCCTTACTAAACACAACCGTCCATAATCAACAATGTATCCACATCATTTCCAAACACTCCCAATGAACCATGATACCGAGCAATCCCATGGCATCATGATGCACACAACAACACCACATCGTTGTCATAAGCTCACACCATATCTATCAATCTAAGTTGTCAATGACAACATGATAACCATCCTCTAAATCAAGAAGATACACTACCAAACCATCATATCCATCACTACCTATCCATCACTATCACAAGCTCCCACTGAACTGTGTAACCAAGCTATCCATGACATTGTGATACCAATCTCCCCAAACCAAGAAGATACACCACCACAACCTGAATTAGGATCCAATCAAACACCACCAACAATTTAGTTGCATAAACTATCATGACATGCCAAAGTCTCTAATGCACGAGAAACATCCATGACACCATGATCACCACTAAATATACCAACTCAACCCAACCGTGTCCACATATCTGCATAATCATAGTCAACAATATAGGTTTCATATTATGATTGTACCTGGTAATACCATCTCACCTCCTCAACATGACATCAAAACTAGCAAACCAAGTGACTAAACTAAGCCACCAAAATTGAACATGCATCAACACTAAAATATCAATGGTAGAGACAATCCATGTCCAAGTCATAAATGCAACATGTAAGTATAGACCGCCTACAACATTGCACAACTTGTAGATACAACAATGCAACATACAAATCCAACCATATACTAATAACCATGTCCAATGTGAGAATAATCTGAGATGTACAACTAAGCATACAATGAACCCAACATTAAATCACCAAAATCAAATTATCCATAAGCTCATAAGGGTATGTACAGGATCATGATGGGCCAAAAAGTGGTAATATGATGGGTATGTGGCTGATGACAGTTATTTACCCAAAATTGATGAAACGAAAAGGGTTTTTAAAGGAGATTCTTAGCTTTCCACCAATATAAATTATACTTTACTTTGATTTTAATAAGTAATTATTATTTATTTTCTATTCAAATTATGACTAAAGTCCTAATTGATAGACTGATTGAAAAACATCTATAGGTTTCAAATGACATCACATCTTTTGAATCCAAAACATGTGCCACATTCTATGCTTCACTCACTATAGGATTAAAAAAAGAAAAAAATAATTTCATGAATTTTGGACCAAGTTAAAGTGGTCAGACATACGATTTTTTTATATTTTTAAAAATTTGTAATAAAAAATCATAATTAATTATTTAGTTGGAAAAAAATTACAAAAAAATATTCATCACATTGGCACATGAGTCCTCTACTTATATCTAAAATCTTATAAAAAACTATATCATTTTATTGTGGTTAGGGTGGTCAGACAGACACATCTTATTTTTTCCCTGAAATTTAAGTACTACTGCATTGAAATTTTAATTTTTCACCAAATAGATTTCTTTTTTTAAACAAACCTAGTAGTTTATAAACTATATTCAATTTTCTACAAATTCTATTCTTACATATTTTTGAAATAATATAGATAACTTATTCAAATTTTTACGTCAAGTTGCCTAACTCTGATTTTTCTAATTTTTTTGCCACTTAAGGACCTATTTTTTCCATGATGATCTTGCACATACCCATAATATCTCCATAGTCAAAAAGACCCATAATTAGCTTAGGTGAGAAAAAAAGAAAATAAAGCATGGAAAAATAACTCCAAACCTGATCCACTATGTAGTGCTTTGAACAAGCTTTCCGTCGACTATTCGAAGTCCAAAATTTGACTTTGTATGCACCCAATATCACCTCTCTAAAAAATTATCAAAACTACAAAATATGGAAAAACTTATAAGACCAAATTGTAGAGCTCTGAGTCACCTTTCTAACGAATCCAAGAAGTCAAAAAACCGACATCGTGAGTGAAAGTTATGCCTCTTAGAATAAAACTACTCCAATCTGACTATAGGGAAAATTTGGTGGACCCCACCCTGCAATTAAATCCATTTAAATTTTCAAACTTTAAAGTGGTGGATTTTCTTTTAATATTTAATATTTCAAGACCTTTTTAAAATATTTATGAAGGGGGTGGTTAAAACACTAGGTTTAGTTTCAACTTTATATACATAAGATTTTCTTTAAAAACTTATCCACCATTCAACTTTTATTTAATTCAAAACCTAATTTCAAAGGGCCAACATGAATTAGAAACTGGCAATTAAAGGTATGGGCTTCATACTTTGACATGACATGGCTACATAGAGTAGAGGATACTATGTCTGCAGACCTCATACCACCCCAATAAAACAAATATATTTGATTTTTAATATTTCTTTTAGCCATTTCAATCAAGTTTTAATTTTTGATTTTTTTTCATTTTGGTAGGATAAAAATGCCAACAGGATTATAATTTTTTTTCATATTTTTTTAATTTTTAATTTTTATTTTCTAAAGAATGACCTCCGTACATCCTACAAATAGGGCTTTTTACAAAAAAATATTTTAATTTTTCTAGTAACCAAAATAGGGAAAATTATATATCAAATTCATCTCTCAGCCAACACAAATCCAACCATGAGGTCCATTTAGTCCTAGGAGGTCATTTGTAAATTTTCCCCCCACAAAACCCCCATTTGAATGCACAACCAAGAAACCGTATTTTTCCAAAATTTATCACACCCCAAATTTGCAAACAACCAATCATACCAACAAACCCAAAACCCTCAAATCTACAATAAAACACCTGCAAAACCCTCATATCTTGCCATTGTCTTTCATTTTATCATGCAACCTAGGGTTATCCAATCCACAACCAAAGCTCTGATACCACTTGTAAGGAAAACTTACAGCCATATAGTGACAATTTCCACATAACCCAAATCTGAAAACATGTAAATAAATACTCAATATCAACATGCAAGAGAATAGACAATATACCCATGAAAGATGACACAAGATATACCCTAGGAAAACCCTCAAGAGGGAAAAGCCCAACCTCCAAAAAAAACCACTCCATGTATTATTCAACAATGAAAACCCATTACAATACATCTTCAAGGACTCCATGAACACTTCTGAAGCACAAGCTATCCATATGTTCCATGTGACCAAACATGAATCCACACATCCCATGCCATGCTTCAAACCCTCACACATGCACAAGCTCAACCTGCTAACCTGCAACAAACTCTCCAACCCTAGACAACTACCCTTATGGTTGCTTTTATAGAAACAAGCTCCCACAAAACCACTAAGTGGTATTACATAAACCATGTGTCCAACACCATGAACTTACAATATCATGTGACCCCACATTTAATATTGGGTACTTTATTTTATTATTCCCCAATATTAAATAATTACATTTTACAATTATATCCCAATGTTACATACAACATAAAGAGGCCCCAACATTATAACTCCTAGTGATTCATGTCCATCAAGGTACCCCTAGGTGCACCACACACATAATAATAAATTAAAAATTATAAGCATTATGCAAAGGTGCACAACACCTAATTCTAGCAAAAGAATAGTCATTTGACCATGTCATATCTCTTTTTCCAAGTTAGCATACCCTTCAATCCCTTTAGTTGTGATGACCTTGACATGTTATATGAGGTCCTTGAGGATTTCATCTCACAAGGATCATCCACTAAGGCTTGTCAGGACATCAAAAACCAACAAAACAAGTGACTAAACAAAGCCACCAAAACTGAACATCCATCAACACTAAAATAGCATGATTGTACCTGGTAATACCATCTCACCTCATCAACATGACATCAAAACTAGCAAACCAAGTGACTAAACAAGGCCACCAAAAACTAAACATGCATCAACACTAAAATATCAATGGGCAGAGACAACCCATGTCCAAGTCATAAATGCAACATGTAAGTATAGATTGCCTACAACATTGCACAACTTATAGATACAACAATGCAACATAAAAATCCAACCATATACTAATAACCATGTCAAATGAGAGAATAATCTGAGATGTACAACTAAGCATACAATGAATCCAACATTAAATCATGAAAATCCAATTATCCATAAGCTCATAATATCTCCATAGTCAAAAAGACCCATAATCAGCTTAGGTGAGAAAAAAGGAAAATAAAGCATGGCAAAATAACTCCAAACCTGATACACTATGTAGTACTCTGAACAAGCTTTTTGTCGACTATTCGAAGTCCAAAATTTGACTCTATATGCACCCAATATCAACTCTCAAAAAACTCTATCAAAACTACAAAATATGGAAATATTTCTAACACCACAGTGTAGATATTTGAGTCACCTTTCCAACGAATCCAAGAAGTCAAAATACCGACATCTTGAGTGAAAGTTATGCCTCTTGGAATAAAACTACTCCAATCTGACTATAGGGAAAATTTGGTGGACCCCACCCCACAATTAAATCCATTTAAATTTTCAAACTTTAAAGTGGCAGATTTTCTTTTAATATTTAATATTTCAAGAGCCTTTTAAAAGATTTATGAAGGGGGTGGTTAAACCACTAGGTTTAGTTTCAACTTTATATGCATAAGATTTTCTTTAAAAACTTATACACCACTCAACTTTTATTTAATTCAAAACCTAATTTCAAAGGGCCAACATGAATTAGAAACTGGTAGTTAAAGGTATGGGCTCTATACTCCGACATGATAGGGCTACGCAAAGTAGACGATACGTGGTTTGTCGACCTCATACCACCCCAATAGAAAAAAATCTTTGATTTTTAATATTTCTTTTAGCCATTTCAATCAGGTTTTAATTTCTGATTTTTTTTTTCATTTTTGTAGGATAAAAATGCCAACATGATTATAATTTTTTTTCAGATTTTTTTTAATTTTTAATTTCTAATTTCTAAAGAATGACATCCATACAACCTACAAATAGGGCTTTTTACAAAAAAAGATTGTAATTTTTCTAGTAACCAAAATAGGGAAAATTATACATCAAATTCGTCTCTCGTCCAACCCGAATCTAACCACGAGGTTCATTTCGTCCCAGGAGGTCATTTGTAAATTTCCCCCCCAAAAAACCCCCATTTGAATGAACAACCAAGAAGCCCTATTTTTCCAAAATTTATCACACCCCAAATCTGTAAACAACCCATCATACCAACAAACCCAAAACCCTCAAATAAGCAACAAAACACCTGCAAAACCCTCATATCTTGTCATTTTCTATCATTTTCTCATGCAACCTAGGGTTATCCAATCCACAACCAAAGTTTTAATACCACTTGTAAGGAAAACTTGCAGCCATATAGTGAAAATTTCCACATAACCCAAATCTAAAAACATATAAATAAATACTCAATATCAACATGCAAGAGAATAGACAACATACCCATGAAAGATGACACAAGCTATACCCTAGGAAAACCCTCAAGAGGGAAAAACCTAGCCTCCAAAAACAACCACACTCCATGTATTATTCAACAATGAAAAACCATTACAATACATCTTCAAAGACTCCATGAACACTTTTGAAGCACAAGCTATCCATGCATTCCATGTGACCAAGCATGAATCCACACATCCCATGCCATGCTTCAAACCCTCACACATACACAAGCTCAACTTGCTAACCTGCAACAAACTCTCCAACCCTAGACAACTACCCTTCTGGTTTCTTTTATAGAAACAAGCTCCCACAAAACCACCAAATGATATTACATAAACCATGTGTCCAAAACCATGAACTTACAATATCATGTGACCCCACATTTAATATTGGGTACTTTATTATATTTTATTATTCCCCAATATTAAATATTTACATTTTACAATTATGTCCCAATGTTACATACAACATAAAGAGGCCCCAACATTATAACTCCTAGTGATGCATGTCCATCTAGGTACCCCTAGGTGCACCACACACATAATAATAAATTAAACATTATAATCATTATGCAAGGTGCACAACACATAATTTTAACAAAAAGAATAGTCATTTGACCATTTCAAATCTCTTTTTCCAAGTTAGCATACCCTTCAATCCCTTTAGTAGTGATGACCTTGACATGTTAGATGAGGTCCTTGAGGATTTCATCTCACAAGGATCATCCACTAAGGCTTAAAGAGATTTTAACTTAATCAAACCTCAACTTATCCTTTATTCACCCTCACACCAACCTAAAGTTTGAAAGAAGATTGTGCTTGTCCTAGAACTACCTAAAAAGAAACCATTAGCTCCAGGAGATATCTTGAACTTTACAAGGAAACTTGATAGTAAGATTGTTTTACAACAACCGAGTTACAATACCATTGCTCACACACACAATACAGTGAATAATAGACAACAAAAAACCACTCCCATTTCATTACCATTAACTCAACCTATCTTTCCTAGTGCTCCTCGCTTGCCTTCACATAATGGAAGGATCATGATCTTGTTGAAAAACTTAAGAATACTCCTACAAAGATATCCTTATGGAATCTTATTCAAGCCTCACCTAACTACAATAGTATTCTTCAAGCATCCTTACAACAAGTTGTGGTTCCTCCTAATAAAATCCAAATGAACTAGAATCCCTAGTTCAAGGAATGAATATGGTTAATATAGACATTATTTTTCACCAAAGGGAGTTACCTTCCTTGGAAGTTCAAAAACAACATGAAGTCTTCATGATAATAGCCCTTGTTAATAAGATCAGGATAAAGAGAAAACTTTTTGATAATGGCTTGACCCTTAATGTGTGTAGTGTAAACCTCTTCGATAAGTGTTGATCGACAAACCTTGATCCTCTCTGACAATCTTATATGAAATTTAGCAAGTGGGGGACAAATTTGTGCATCACTAAAAAACCTCTAGGATTTTTATAGAAATCCAAATCTTCTTTATGTTGGGAGAAAAAGGTAGAAAGAAATGTGAATAAAACATGAAATTGGTGATTTTCCAAATCTTTGACAACATTGAAAACCTCAAATTATTTCCTATGAATGATATAATTGACACAAAATGCCACAGACCCTTCATTGTTGGGAAGAGAACAAGCAAGAAATGCTAACTAAAAGCATAGTGTAGTCTTTCAAATCTCCCCATGGGAAGAACCCATTAAGGTTTGATCAGACATAAGAAAACTCTACAAGTTAATAGAAAAGTCTAGAAAATGATAGAAGCCCTTTCTCCCTTTACGACATAATACAAAAAATTATAACCTTTACAGAAAATGGAAAACTTCAATAAACATAATTCGATTTCCAAAAGTTATCATTCAATATAGAAGCTTAACAACATACAAATTAGCTACCCAAACTATTAAAATGAGCTTAACACAATGTTTTTAATCATGAATGAAAACATAAAGAAGAAATTTGACAAAGGCCTTAACATGCACAGTTTCAAAGATTTCTTCTAAACAGATTAAACTTCAATATTAAATGAACTAAAAAATAAAGGTCGAATGTCAATCTGATGATAGTTTGAGTTAAAATATAACATGCCAGAGAATAGTAGTATTCTGTAAAAATTTCTACTTCTGAAAACATAAAAACTCCCTACTAGATCGATCTACTTTGAAAAGGTTTTCGAAGTAACTTTTTTCTAACTAAAAAAACTCCATTTACTTATGCTACCAACCCCTATTTTTAACTGGAAGAAAAGAACACCACCACCAACATTCCAAAAGTAGAAACTGCCAAGTGCCTACACCTAATAGGCTATGATCTCATCTTAGATCTTTATCAAATTGCAACAATATTTTCTCATTATGTCCCAACTGTTTTATTAATGGCTTGGATATTTAGTAAAGATTGCAATAAGAAAAATCAGATTCTAACATAGCTTGGCAAAAATCTATTTGATCATTCATATAGATTGATGGAACTAACTTGAAAGTTCCACCCTAAAGACAAGACACCCACTGCATTCTGATAAACTCTACCTGAAGAGATCATTCCACAAAATACAAACCGCCTAAATGAATAGATGGCGTGTTGAGTGGGAAAGCAATCTCAAATTTATGAGAATGGCTTTGAAGAAAATCCCTACCAAAAATACACGTGTGGTTCATGCCCAAAAGGAAAGTGATATACAAAAGCTGCACAGCCACCACGTGGCACATTGTGTGCCTTTTGGAGTAGTCTTCTCTTCATTAAGTGTGGACTTCTCCTGAAGTTGAAAAAGGTAAAAGTAAAAAACCAAAAAGATTAAAAATAAACAAATTCTTTACAGTTCTGGCAACTCACAGGGGCCTTCACTTGTGGAGGTGTGAACCTAAAGCTCTGGAAACTCTTGGAGTTTGAGGAAAGTGGAGTGTTGTACTTCCAAATCAAAATTAGTGAGCTAGATGACAGTGCGGAGAATCTCATATGCTTGATCCAACTCAAAAACTCCTTTAAAAGAAACACCTCCCCATCTATATGAATCAACCCCAATATGGTAATAGATTCGAGAAAGGGGAAGAATCTCCTAGATTTCGTCAACAGTGTGCAATGGGCTTATGCTTGGGAGTTATGTAAAAATATAGACCTTATGTCATATTGCATCTATTATCTACTTGATTTGATAGCATTCTTCCATCTGGTGAAAAAAGGGTAGGCAGTCTGAAATCAATCATAACATTGAAATCCTTTTCGATCTCATTGACCTTTCTATTCAACACTGCTTGGCATTCTTTTCTTTTTGTTGTGACATTATAGCAATTGAAAAATTCACTTTCTTTCCTTGAGGAGACCCTATAATCCAAAATTTATGTGCCTCTTAAAGCTTATTCAATTATTTCTTTTCATAACCTAGAAATCAAGTTTTCTAATTCTCCAACCTTAGGAGCATAAATTTGCAGATTTTGGTCAGCCACTGGGCCAACCTTCTTGTCTAATTCCTAAGCATCCCTTAGAAACTGCAAGACTGGCTTTAGAGCAACAACTGTAACTATGATGCTTTCCCAATGTGTGGATATCAGTCTTTTCAAATTCAGGAGGATCTCAGATCCTTGCACAACAACCAACTCCTAATGGAATCAAGATTCCCTTGCCTTCATATTCTCCTCCATCTGGTTCTTCTCCTAGAGGGTGTTTTTTAGTTCAAACTTCAACCTTTAGACCTCTTGGTCATGAGTCTATAGAATGGACTTGATATCCTACTTTTCTTGCTTTTCCCTCTCTATTTTTTCTTGGGCCTTTCTTAGATTTTTAGAAGCTTGAGATTGGACACTATCCAATTCTTCTTGCATGTTTTCCTAGATACAACATTTTGTATTTGTTTGACATTTAGCAGAAAGCTCAACCCTTAACTTTTCTGCCTCGGCATAAAGCTGACCCTATTGATTTTGGGCCTCCTTGAGAAAATTAGTTGCTTCTCCCCAACTGATCTTGTATTTACCTTACATGATCCATTTCCACCTTTCTATCTTTGATTTCTATATATAGCCTATTCATAGTGTTCTTTACATTTACCAGCTCAGCTTCATGCTTCTTTAATTTCTTATCTAGCTTCTCATAATTAGTATAGACCACTTTCTTGGTGGCATTAGCTAGAACCACCTTGTCATGTGGGTGAGTTTCACTTAGATCCAGGCCCATAGATTTGATGTTGTAATCTTCGATCTGCATTTCTCCCTCTGGCTTGGATACTACCAACTTCATGGTGGCAATCAACAGGGAATTCCACTCTTCATTGAAACAAGCCTCAATCTTCTTAGTAGTTGGTTCTGCTAATTTTTTTATTATCTATGGTTTCTATTTTCTAGCCTTTCGGGCCAGCTTTGTTGCATTGAAATAACCTCAGAGAATCTATGGGGTGTCAATGCTTTGTGCAGTAATGGAAGTACCCAGAGGGAGACTGAATAGTGTGACAGAATGAGAAGCCTTGACTGTATGGGACTGCAGAGAGGTGAAGGGGAGTGTAATCATAGAAAAAAATGGGATAACATAGAGGGACTATAGAGGGGGAACACCCATCAAAGTGAAAGCGGAAGTGAGTCAAAAAAGTGACATTTTCCCAAAAGTAGAAGGATTTGGTGAAATTTCCAACATGGATGCTTTAGCTTTCTTAGTGGGGGCCCTTGATAGGGTGATTAAAGAATCAATCATGGCTGATGCAGATGATGCTCACTCAACACACGAGATTACCTCATGGGGATCATTATTGAATATTGTCGAGGGTTCATTTAGAATGAAAGGATAAGAATTCATGGATGGAGGACTCTTCTCTAGAGACAAGGGTGGAGGAACGACCAAAGATGTAGAGGAAGAAAGAAGAGAGGGAGAAAAACTTACCTGGGCCACTAAAGCTGAATATCTTAGTAGAGCGGACTCCAATTCTTCCTCTCCTCTGGCTGGTGCATTGGGTCCACCTAGCTACTAGAATTGTTTCCTTTTTGTATGAGTGGAACCTATAGATTCAGATCCCTTGGTGACCAATCCTATCGAAACTTGGCATTTTGTAGCCACAACAGACCTCTTTTGGGATCGTTGGGTCCTCTTTCCCTTTTCTTTGGCACTGACAGAGGGTGTGACCTATAAGTCCTTCCATTTCAATCCCTTTCCTTTGTTGAGCTCTTGAGGATAGGAAGTGTAGAGTGAAATCTCTCCCTATTCAATCTCTCGGTCGGTCTCAAGATTACTATACTCGGTGTCAGCATCTTTGCCATAAATTTCATCAAACTTTTCATCATGTGGCTGGACCTCCCTATACACGACATTGAGGCTCTTCATTTTCTATCGCAACCTCCAAAAATCCACCCTCTTTCTCTCCAACCATCCTAGATGCTTCAATTGTGTACTTAGAGACTTGCCCATTAGATGGCTTAGATGGTACTTCGTCATCTTGACATAAAATTCAAGCCATGGTGGCCAATCAAATGGTATGTAGGATAACTCGATCTACAATTTTTTCCTTTCTATGGCTGGGTTATTCCTTGATTCAAAATACTCCTAACCCTCATGCTTCATAGTTGGAAGGTGCCTTATTAGGTTGTAGCTCCATGCGTCACAAATGAGAATCGAGCTCAAGTGCGCCAATTTATTCATAAGTACCTACCATCCCTTCCTTTTTATTAGTGTTACCTAGATGTTTGTAATGGTGAGGGGAGTTAGCTAAATCCCTATCTTGTGCCTTCTGATGCCATAAACATTGTCAACAATAGTTACTTAACAAAATGCATGCCTCTCAAGCAAAAACTCTATCCATTACAAATTTAGGGAGCCAAAAAGGCTCCTTGATGAAACCATGAAATTTTATGAATGTGAAGTCAACTCCTAGAAAATAATCCACTAGGGTTTGCAAGGTCTTTATCGATTGCAATACTTCAAGAGAGAAATGCACTGGAGGGTGTGGGACAAGTCTACAAGCAATGACCTCAGAAAAATTTGTCAAATGAGAAATCTATATTGTCACAATAGAAAAGATGTTTAGACTAAAAAATCTATATTAATCTAAACAACCTGAATGATGATGAATTGGTAATGCAAACTATAAAAGATGCTTAGAATAACCAATCTATATTATTGTAATCTATCGCATACCTCTCTGAAAGGATCAGAGTTGACTATTGTTGCAACAGGTCCATGATCAATCGTGTCAAAAATATCAAAAATGTTGTCAAATGATAATCTATATTGTCACAATAGAAAAGATGCTTAGACTAATAGATCTATAATAATCTAAACACCCTGAATGATGATGAGTTGGTAATGCAAACTATAAAAGATGCTTAGAATAACCAATCTATATTATTCTAAATGACCTCATTGATGATGAGATGGTAATGTAAATAGTAAAAGATTTCTAGAGTAACCAATCTATATTATTATAATTTGTGGCATACCTCTCTGAAAGGATCAGATCTTCCTATTGTTGCAACAAGTTCATGATCAATCGTGCCAAAAATATCGCAAAAGTTATCAAATGATAAATCTATATTTTCACAATAGAAAAGATGCTTAGATTAACAAGTCTATATTAATCTAAACAACTTGAATGATAATGAATTAGTAATACAAACTATAAAAGATGCTTAGAATAACCAATCTATATTATTCTAAATGACCTAATTGATGATGAGATGGTAATGCAAACTATAAAAGATGTTTTGAATAACCAATCTATATTATTGTAATTTGTCACATACCTCTTCGAAAATATCAAAGCTAACTATTGTTGTAGTGGGTACATGATCAATTTTGCCAAAAATATCACAAAAGTATATACCAAATATCGCTATTAAAGACACCTATATTGCAATAGTATTAAAAATATTAGTATTAAATAAAGAACACTAATGAACTTAAGCATAATGAACCTAAGCATTGTAACTTCCATTCTTGAATATGATATTCAAGTGTGCTTGAAGGGTCATCTCTTTGCTTAAGAGTATCCAATATTTCTTCATAATCAACATTACTAAGTGTCCATAGTTGTTTTGTCTTTGGTTTGGCATGATGTTTCAAAAACATAACATTTTTTGCTATAACAAGGTGCAAATACATGAGAATGGTTTTTTGTTTCTCGTAGTCTTCAAATGCAGGTATGCCATTCTTTCTAATCATGTATGTTTGCAACCAAGTTCCTAAAACCACAACTGAACCTGTAGGATACACGAACCCATCATCATCTTCCATCAGTTGTGTTAGCTTATGCTTTAACTGCACAAATCAAGCGAACCACTAGTCCGATCTCTCTTCATTCCCCTCTGGTGCAACAACTGCAAAAACATGTCCTAGTTGTAGTAGATTTGAAAGTCTATCGTAATCAATTAAACTTTCAATTGTGTCATTTGTCATGGATATAGTTTGAGATAAAGGAGTTAGATATTGTTGAACCCATGTATCCACCCACTCAAACTGAATACAACTCTAAAAAAAACAAGCCAACTCTCATGTCCAAATGGTCTATGTGCTTACATTTGAACTTTGAAATGAATGAATCTTTGAAGAATTTTTGATTATATGACAATCAAATCTACCTCCCACTGTACCCTCCTCAACCAACCAAAAGAATCTATGCACTATTGAATCAAGTGTCCCTTCCTATGAAAATGTTGAACTATACCAATCAACAATAGAATGTCCACTAAATTTTGCTCTTGAAATCTTCAATTGCTCTTTAACTAGAGGTATCTTTACACATGCACCTATTCCATCATGCTCCCCTTTCCCATGACCAACTTAAAAAAAATTACAAATATGAGGTACACCTCTCTCTATATGTATTCTACTCAACCAATAAAAGATATAAGCATTCTTGAATTGACCTGTGTAGTTATCTGACCAAATGAGATGTCAGTCCAGTACTATATCATGCTCCTACAAGAACTCAAAAAAAATCTCGAAACAATGTTCAACATACTCAGATGAATGAGATCTATCATTGAACTCATATAAAAATGATACTCTCTAATTATCTTTCAATCCTCCTCTGTACTATCAGGTGTGTGTATAAATGCTATGTGGACACAAATAGAAATATAAATGGAATTGTAATATTGAGATTATACCTTTTTTTGTGCTTGTAATGTGGAGTTTTCTACAAAATCAACCACTGATATAATAGTGTCAATCAGAAAAGAGTCCTTAAACATCCTGAATTGTTGATCCAACCACTGAGACCTATGACTATGCCTTGCATACTTGTAGAAAAGATTGTCCTTAAAATTTGAAATAAAATTAGCAACACTGCATTCTTTTGTAACCAACTTGCATCTAGAACCTTCACCTCCACCCTGCAAAGTATATTTGACTATCTCACATCTTTTTTTCTCAAAAATCTTATTTTCGAATTCATGTTTGGAACCCTCATGAAAACATTGAATAAACTTTGACAAGCAACCACAGTGTGAGCACTTCGCATTTAGACAATCATTTCTATAGAAAAAGAAACCATCATCTCTAGAACATAAAAATATATCTAGCAAGTCCCTTGATGATTTCGAAAGATGCATTGCACCACACTCCTACAACATTTCATTAGTATGCAAAGTAGAATGGATATAGCATAATAGTTCATGGTACATTGAAAACTCCACATGGTATTTGTATCAATAAGTATTACAAATCTTAAGAGGTGCACAATAAAATGGCTTCAAACCTTCAAAATTCTTTTGTAATATTTCCATATTTGGATATGTTTTGAATAAATTTCTTGAACAACATTGGTTGGCTTCATTCCAAGAAATGTTTATCATGCAATTTATAGTCTTGATTTCCAATTCTTAACTTTAAAACATCCTTTGCATTGGGTGATACTCTAGAGCTATCATTCCAAAATTGTTGAGTTACCTACTTTACATTATCGGTTAGCTTCTTATCAACATGTGGAAGCCTCCCAACAAAAGACCATGTATCATTTTGAAGAGGATAATCTATTCTTTCTCTTCTTGCAAGTTCTCTATCCAAAGTTTTATGATTTATGTCAAAATCAGTACAAGTTTGTCTCATAAATTGAGCATTTTTCAATTGATGGCTTACTACGGTGGTTGTAATGACTCTCCAAGCAACTCTCTTATATTTTTCCTTGTTATTTTTTCCAATAGACTTGAGAGCATTAAAAATAATTTTGACAATAATAGATTTTTTTCAGTCTTCTTGTTCACACGAATCTTCAATTTAGCTAGCAAATATCTCATCTTTTGCATCTTTAGCAATTGCACAAAAAATTGGCATTGCCCGGTCAATGTCTTATCACTAAAATATTGGTTGAAAATTCTTGTAGCCCACAACCAAATAGTTTGTGTTGACCTCTTGCATTAAAATTTTTTTATAATGTTCCCATCAATTTCAAAAAACAATTTAGGGGTTCTTGCAGGTCTTAAATTTGGAATATTCCTTTCTTCCACGCAAGATTCTTCATTTCTCATGTAATCTGGTGAAACATAATTTATACTTGGTTCAATATTATGTTCAACATCTTCAGTTCCAACATTTTCACCTTAAACATTTTCAATATCATTTTGAATAATTTTGTTCCCAAGTTCAATATCATGTTCAACATCTTCAATTCCAACATTTTCACCTTGAACATAATTTCAATATTTTCATTCCCAATTTGAATATCATGTTCAATATCTTCAATTCCAACATTTTCACCTT
>VDFB02075349.1:0-11923 GCA_007258455.2 Sequoia sempervirens
GCAAGCCTTCTTTTATTGTTGGTCGGCCCCACCTTCTGCTAGGTGGAAACCATTCACACATTTTCAACTCGGCAGAGGGGTGAGCAATCGCGAGCTGCGAAACGCTGCCACGCGTCTTTCGCACCCGGTTGATGCGGCTTTATCTCCACTGCAACGAAGACCTCAAACCATGGGGCGCGTGTTGCTACTTCGCAATCTCTCGGCAATGGTAAGGGAGGTTTTCATTCGAGCAGCGACAGGATGCCATGTACCTTATAACTAATCCTTGAGGCGGGCGATAGGCTGGATGATGAAATTATGTTATTGGATGTCGCTCTTCATATTTTTTCAAAACGGTGGATGACGCTTATCGCCTCGGGTATGGCTGTGACCGCTGCCATCATTACAAAGGGCGCGCCTGCAACTGGATGACCAGATGTTGTGTTCTAGCTCATTGCTATTGTAACGGCATTGGAAATCTTTTGATTCTGGCATCATTGCTGAAGATTGTGGGATCTTTTCTGTTTCAGCTTTCCAAAGCGGTGGGAGTTTTTCCCCCCGGCTATATATACTCTCTCTATCAACGAGAGAGAGGAGGTCCAAAAAAATTCAAGAGATCCAAGAGTAAAAGAAAAAGGATACTAGTTTTTAGCAAGAGAGACCAGGCCTCTTTTACATGTTTATTTGCAAGAAACTTTTAGACTGTGCCCACTGTTCGGCCTTTCTGCTTTTCATGTTTTAATCAAACTATGAACTATGCCTTTTATCGTCTCAAGCATTTCATTTGACAAGACTTCTATGTATTGAATACAAAGCTTGCTTATCTAAATCATGTCTAAACGACTCTTCTTAGTAGTAAAGATGTATGCAATATCATTTTATGTCAATAAATGAACTGTTTATGCTATAGCTTTAAGTTTCCGACGTTTTGGAACGTAATAACACCATTCAGGCCCTTAAGTCTATGATTTATCGTGCCCATCAACAAAATTTGGCACATCGCCTTAGATTAGATTTTGCTTCATTATATCTGTTTCCTTTTCCCTTTACAAAAACCATTATAGAAGAAGTCGGCTTCTTTAAAAACCTGGAGGTTACTCATTTTGGCGCAAAGGGGTCCCCCTTGAACTGAGTTTCCCATAAGGCACTGTTACCTCATCAATTTTTGGCATCAACAGTTTGTCCTTTTTTTGGCACGCCCGATGGGACCCAAACTAATGAAATTGCCTTATAGAGGGGTGTATGAGCCATCGGCCTGTAACTAGATCCTAGACTGCAAAAATACCAGGTTTACTAGTACCTCCACTAGGGACAGTCGAGGCCACAAATTAGTTAGTAACCGTTCCATTCCCACCGCCCCTTCCTCTCACCATGTTGCCGGCCGCGAACAAAAACTATGTAGCATGGGATGCTGGAAGTCCCCTGGTAGCTTCGGTAGCGCCTGCTGTTTGGGGCGCTATCCCAGTTTCGGCCCTGAAAGCTCTTCCTAAATTTGCCGGGGACAACACAAAAACGCCAACAGAACATTTGCAGGATGTAGCGGATGTATGTCTGGTACACGGTATTACAACGCAAAATGTAGCTTTGAGGCTTCTCGTTGCGTCCTTCAAAGGGAAGGCCCTAGATTGGTACCGAACGCTGACTCCTAATACCATTCGCACTTGGGATGACCTCGGAGATCCATTCTATGAAAGGTTCTCAAATGACAGAGATCATTCTTCGTTATACTATCAGCTATTCGTCATCAAACAAGCACCCTAGGAGGCTCTGACGGACTTCAATGCCCGATTTCACTCAAGTTGGCGGAGGATTCCTGTGACTATCCGTCTGACTCCAGAACTGGCGTTCATGTTTTATCTGAAGTCCATTAACCCTGACATTTCTATGATGATCAAGTCTTTGGGAGGAGCCACTTTACCAGATGCTTATGCTACCGCTATCAAAGCGGAGAATCATTTGATAGATTGCGGGAAATTGCCTCCTCGACCTATTGTGCCGATATTTCCCGAAATATCAAACGCAACACAAGAGGTTGCGTCGACCAGTGCGCCAACAACTCTCCAGTCGATGTACTCATATGCAGCCGCTCCTGAAAACTTGGCTTCCACATCGGGTTCTCCCAAGGATGAAATGGGCGACCTCAAGGAGATGTTGCGAACTATGGCGAATGACATAACAACTCTCAAGTGGAACCAAGCAACGCCTCCACGGCCCGCATATCAAAACTATCAAGGAGGGCGGTCTGCTTATCAGCAAAATCAATATCAGAGTGCGCCTCGCACTAATCCATCAGCGCCGACTACCAACCAAATGGTCCCGATGCCTACGTCGCTGACAGGGGCGTCGCCAAGCTCAAGTATAGAATTAACCGCGGGACAAAACAATCTTATCGATGACATCAATCCATGGTGTTTCCCCTGTAATGATGCACATATGCCTCGAAATTGTCCACATGGCAACTTACAACAGAGGGTGGTAGAACAACGCAATCAAGGCACTGCTCTAGAAAACAGAGAATACGTATATGCCTCGGCAATGGAGAATGCGGTCCTTACCACGCAAATGCAAGGAATGTCCTTAGAGCAAGAGTCTGATATTGTGCCTGATCACGCGCTGTTCTCATGGATGGAAGATGAGGAAATGGTGTTTGCCAACGACACATCCACAGCTGAGACGTCGCAGGTACAGTCCAACTATAGCACGCGCTCAAAGAGAAGATTCACCGGTGAGCCTGTTGTTTCACTTTCGAACAACCCGCAATGCAAAAGCGTGTCCGATCAAATTCCCGGCGCTTCGACCGTCTCTTCGCCTTCTCAACCACGGAAGGAGATTATTATAACAAGAGCGAAGGAGTAGAAATCTTCGAGCTCGTCACCTTTTAATGTGGTAGAGAAATTGAAGAAATCATCCGCTAATGTGTCTTTATGGGACATGCTAGCTATCCCAGAACAGAAAACTATGTTACAAAAGGTGCTTCAACAAGAGATCAACTCAGCACCAACAGAACCGTCTGCTAGTACAGAGGGGGTTTATCAAATGCCGCCAGCTAAAATTCTTGCAGACAAGACGAAGGGATCCCATGAGGAAGGTAGAGGTAGTACAAAACCTCAACCCTTCTTCTTGACTCTCATTGTAGGGAAGAAGCTATTACACAATGCTATGATTGATTCTAGCGCTAGTACAATGGTTATACCAAGACTGATAGCTGAGGCCTTGGGGCTCAGCTACGAACCTATGAAGAAGGGGGTGATGCAGCTAGATGGAAATAAAGTTGATATGGTGGGTGTCATTAAAGCACTTCCATTAACTCTATTTGCCTGCCCAAGTATCACGGTCCCGCAAGATACTGTAATCATAGATGTTCCCCCTATGTTCGGTCTCTGTCTATCTCGAGAATTTACTTCAAAGGTGGGTGGATATTTGTCTTTAGATTGGTCGCATCTAATACTTAGGACCAAGCATGGTGCGAAAATGAAGATAGAATCGGAGGCTCTACATTCTGAACACGTGGCGGATGAGGCCCTGATTAATTTTGAGGCTGCACATACCTCCATCACCAAGTAGGACATGTACAATGTCGAACTGCTAGAGGAGGAGAAGGTGAGCGGAGACCAAAATGATAAGGAAGATGCTCTGTTGAGTGAACACATAAACAATGATCCTTTCAGGAATTATCATGCTACCGGATTGGGCACATATGTGATCTATGATGAAGACCAAGTTCTTCCGAAGGTTATCAAAGAATCCGACGATAACCAAGCAAATGAGTTGTGGATGTTGTATTTTGACGGAGCAAGGAGAAAAGTTGGAGCTGGAGCAGGGGTATGTCTAATATCCCCGCAAAAAGAAAAGTTGTTGAGATCTTTCCATTTCCAATTCGCCTGTTCAAACAACGAGGCTGAATATGAAGGGTTAGTCCAAGGCCTAAGTTTAGTAGAACGAATGGGTATTAAGCAATTGATTATGTTCAGAGATTCTGAACTAGTAGTTAATTAGGTCCGGGGAATCTCCATAGTGAAGAATGTCCGAATGAGATCCTATCGGCATCGAATTTGGGACCTGATTGAAGGATTTGAAACTTTTAACATCCTGACCATTCCCCGAATGCAGAATAGCGATGCAGATCACATGGCGGTGATCGGCGCTCAGTTTGATCCTGTCTCTGACTTGCTTCGGAACAAATATTCTGTACGAGTGCTTGTTCGACCAGCAATTCCCGACAATGATCAGAGTTGGCAAGTCTTTAAGAACGATGAGCACATCGCCTCGTTTATCCAACACTCGGGAGAATTCGCTGATCAACTTCAACCAAAGATCGCCGAGGCCTATGAAGGACAAATTATGCAGCTCAGGTCAAATAAACTTCCAAAGGGGTTAGTTACTCTCGAGAATTTTTTCGATTGTAATGACGCCCGAAATGATAAGTGGAAATTCGTGGCAGACAAAAGTGATTATAAAAACCTTTGGGTCTCCGATGACAGGAATCTTCGGGTCAGGAAAGATGTCCCACAACAAGATAGAGAAAGGCTTACTGGCCAGGAAAATATGTGGCAGATCTGACTGATATCACCACTGACACAACCCCAGATTTGGCACCACAGGACTTTCACCACCTAACTGATTTGATTGATTTTTTTATGTCTGAGATTTGAACGATTTAATATTTTAAAAAATGCCTTTTGGTTTATCCAATGTAGGGGAAACTTTCTAGCGAGCTATAGACATTGCATTTAGTGAACTGATCAATAAGTTTATCCTAATCTATTTGGATGACCTTACTATGTTCTTTAAATCTAAAGATGATCATTTTGATCATTTGGAATTAGTTTTTCAAAAGTGCCAGGAGTTCGGGATTTCCTTAAAACCAAAGAAATTTGTATTCGGAGTACCCCAGGGTAAGCTATTAGGGCATGTTGTGTCTAAAGAAGGTATTTCAATCGACCCCGAAAGAGTGAAGGCTATCAAGGAGCTTCCCCTTCCGGTAAATAAGAAAGGTGTCCAGTCTTTTCTCAGCAAGGTAAATTTCGTCAGCAAATTTATTTCCGATTTTGCGGGAATGATTAGGCCAATCACTCTAATGTTAAAAAAGGATCAAGCTTTCAAATGGACAACAGAAGCTCGAGAGGCATTTGAAAAGGTCAAAGAAGCGATCTCCACAGCCCCGGTGCTGATTAATCCAGATCAATGCAAAGATTTCATAATGTATGCTTTCAGTAGCAAGTCCAGTATCGCTAGTGTTCTGACTCAAAAGGATAGTGAATGAAAGGGAGAGCATCCAGTGGCGTTCTATTCCTGAACGCTAAAGGAATATGAGGCGAATTATAACTTCGTCGAAAGACAGGCCTTTGCAATAGTAAAAGGACTTAAAAAATTCTGCCATCTAATTTCCCGCAACAAAGTTCTAGTATATGTCACACATTCTAGTGTGTGGGAATACATCATGGAGGGAGAGATCACAGAAAAAAGGGCTAATTGGATCACCAAGATCCTGGAGTATGACATCGAGGTCAGGCCTACCAAGACTGTCAAAGGTAGAGGACTGTGTGAGTATATGACACAGGACGGGGAGGTGTCTGCCAAAGAGGAACAGCCAGAGCTCGTCCTGATAAATGGATCAGGATCGGAAGACGATTGGTTGACAGATAGAATGAACTTCATGTGAACCAAAAGGTATCCGCTAGGCCTCTCATCCCAAAAAAGAAGGTATTACCGGCTACAGAATTGCGGATATACGCTGATAGAAGTTCTTTTCAAAAGGAATTTTAATGGTGTGCTCCTGCGATGCGTTGCTTCGGAGGAGGTGCAGAGGATCCTCGACGCATTTCACAATAGCGACGAAGGTGGACATTTCTTCGCTAAAACTACCGCCATCAAGGTCCTGCGGGCTGGATATTACTAGCCTACACTTTTCAATGATTCCTACTCTCTGGTAAGGACTTGTAAAAAATGTCAATTCTTCTCTGACAGAAGGAAGAATTCAGCGATGCCCCTCAAACCTATCATGGCGGATGAACCATTTGCACAATAGGGCCTGGACTTCATCGGAATGATCAATCCGGTTTCTAGTGTCGGACATAAATAGATTTTAACAGCTGCAGACTACTTTACGAGGTGGGCGGAAGCTGTTCCCCTTAAGGGGGCAACAGAAACAGAGATTGTAGACTTCCTTGAAGCACTGGTGACAAGGTTCGGCCCTCCGAAGACAATCATTTCAGACAATGCCAGAGCATTTGTAGGTACAAAGGTATGTCACTTTGCATTAAAAAATGGCATATTCGTTAAAACCTCATCAAACTATTATCCCCAAGGAAATGGCCTAGTCGAATCAACAAACAAAATTTTAGTCCGACTCCTTAAAAAGGTTGGCTCAGAACACCAGAGGGAATGGCATAAAAATCTCTGAAAAACACTCTGGGCCAACCGCATAACTCCTGAGCAAGTCCTCAAGACTTCGCCCTATGAGCTTGTATATGGGAAGGAGGTGTTGTTACCTATTTCTATGGAGATCCCGACAATACAGTTATTAAAGTCGCTTGAGATAGAACAAAATGATGCCATGGAGGTTCGGCTCGCCGAACTGTTGGAAGTACAAGAAAAAATGGAGAATTCCCTAATAGCAATAACAAGCCATCAACAGGTGGTCAAACGATGGTTTGACAAGAAGGCTTCCGACCAAGGTCTAAAAAGTGGAGACTTAGTGCTAAAATATGACAGCAGGGCTGCAAAGCCAGGTCAGCATGGTAAGTTTGACAGCCTATGGGAGGGACCCTTCAAAATCATTCGGTGCATGCAACACAATGCTTTTGAGCTGGAAAATATGGAACAAGAGCTATTAGGAATCCCCATCAATGGGATTCATCTTAAGTTATTCCATTAGGCAAAAAGGGTCTACCCTGTACAGTTGTAAATAGCGCTTTTATTCCTTTTCCTGTTTTTGGCCTGTTCTCTTGCTAAATCAGTGGTCTTTCTACGCATTTGCTCATTATCGTTGGCGGGTAAAACACCAGAGTTGCTTTACACAAAATATACTCATAAATGGAGAAAAAACATACAAAATTTGCAAACCCAAAAAATTTTAAACACACAAGCAAAAAGGAGCATAGACTTTCCTTAAAAAGAGAAGTATATATTTATGTCTATATGTTCCTAGGCTACAAAATGACTGAGATTGCCGATTTTCAAAATATACAAGTATAAGAGTATATTATATATACAATGGCCTTTTATCAGGCTTATCTGGAGCAGGTGAGTTACATCATCAGGCAGGAAGGAAAGGGAGTTATCTATCCAAAGGAATGGCTGGCAGCAACCGACACATTTACCGCAGCGTCCGCTTCTTCCTCGTCCACGGGCTCCTCGGCGGCACTGGCAGCATCATTCAACGCAGCCGTCGTCGGTGGTGGACACACCAGGTCCCTGAAGTCAGTATACCATTCTACGTCGTAGAAGGGTATCACGTTGTAGCTCCGGAACAGGAAGTGTATGGCTTGAGTAACCCTTTGCTGGTGCTGGCCACGGGTCTGCAGGCAGAATCCGCTGAGAAATGGCAGCCAAACAATGACAGCTTCTTCTTCAATAAAGCGACGCAGGTCACTGGCTGTTGGCAGGCCTATCCCATACGTAGCATGTGTAACAACCTCGCCGAGCCCATTCAAGTACTTCTTCGGGAAGATTTCTTTGACCAGCTTCAAGATAAGTGGCCGGGGAACGCAAATGTCCAGCATGGATGCTACAAAGTGCGAGCATACATCGGTGTTCACCCTATACTTATCTTCATATTCTACGCAATCCTTGCCCAGGACCCACTTAATGGCTACCAGAACCAGCGAGTGCTTGTTCTTCATCATCCTTTTCAGCCTTCTAGTGGAGATCTCACCTACAAACGCTGTCTGTGATTTGAACGAGGTTAGGCAAATTGGGGTATCCATCCCCCTAACACTGTCCCTAAGTCTCCTAAGACAATGCCGAATTTTCTCACCACCTAACCTATGAAAGGACTTGCTTAGCAATCTGCTACTGACCTATCACCTCTCAAACGCTAAGTATGTTTGCTTGCTATCTACTGGCCTATTTATAGAGAAATTGACAAGACATATGCCAATCCACCTCTAAGGAATGTGATGTATGCTGGCTGCCATCTCGAAGGCCGAGTCTGCGTTTGTTCACATTTTGGGCTGGTACATGCATGATAGCACGGCTCAAGACATGCTTAATTGAATGAAGTTGATTAATTAGCTTTAAAAAGGTGGCACTTGTTAGTGAAGGGACGTATGGCCATAGGCTATTGTGTCATATCTCAAGCGCATCCCAGAGCCCAAGGCGATACTCATATCTTTTTCAGGCGGTGATCGTTTGCTTGGCGTAATCATTCTGGCCGGGATATTAATTTCCAGCGCATGTTAACGCAAGGTTGGAAGGCCACTTGCAAGCTCAATTTCCAAGAAAATCAGAGCGTATCACACGATCTCTTAAAAAATAATGATGAAAGTTGGCCGCCTCGAAATAGCAATCAGTTCATCTTGCACGAGTTGTAGGATTAACGGTACATGCCGAATTAAATGCAAAAGGCTTGCTTTCGCCTACCACCTTGGGAAAGGTTGCTATTATCGCAACAAAAAAGGCTTAAATATTTCAAAGGCTTTTACAAATGCAGGGAAGTGCAAAGTGTTTTTGGTCTGTCTGTCTAGAGCAAGCAAATTCATAGGCCAAGAGCTTACAGATTCAGCAGAGAAGAAAAAATGTCAGAATCTTCAGCCCAGCAAATGTAGGAAGAGATTAGCCAGGAACTGTTCACGGCTATTTGTTCTTCAGCCGAAGTATACGTGTATGAGGATGTACCATATGCCACGCCTGGTATCCCTGCGAAGACGAGAAGAACCCACACAGAAAAGCTGGAAAAACCCAAGGAATAGAGTAACCAGAAAAAGGTTAGGGAAAAATGGGATAATATCTACGACCCAAAACTTGCAAAGAACCCCAAATCTCTTAGAGAGGTGGCTTGTGCGAGCTTATCAGCAGCAAAGGTAGACCAATCCACGACAGGTAGAGTCTGGTTTAGCGGTCTCCCGTAATATATGGTCCCATTGGTGCACTATTGCCCGGAGGTGGTCGACGCGGCTTTTTGTGTTATAATCCAGATACCCACTGCATTGAAGGTCACAATTTAAGGGTTCAAATCAGCCCAGAAGCTATCTGGCATATGTTATGTATCCCTGATCCCAGTAGAAGGAAGGAAACTATCGAGCATTTCCGCCCAAGTAAGGGGGAGAAAATATGGAAGAGGATGAAAACCGACTCCGATTTCTTGTTAGAAGAGACTAATAAGAAAGGTATCGTGTTCGCTAAGGCACCGAGTATCACATTATCGCGTGATTCATTCCGCGATGATCTCCGGGACCCCATGTCCATGTTGGCATTTGTTTGCGGCCGAGACTCTGATGAGAAGATCGAGGCTTTTCAGCTGGGCCCTGCGATACAGTTTTGGAAGCAGCATGAACTCTTCTGGTATGATTTCACTGAGTTCATGGTTGAAGAAATGATACATCAGATGGAGAATTACCAAGCGGAAAAGAAATTTAGATTTCTTTCCTACCTAATCCACATGTTCCTGCACCAAAATCCTGATTTCTTTGCCCGATTTATTCCTCTATCAATTTTTGATGAGCAGAATAAAAGAAAGACGGTGTCTACATGGACACCTTTCCTTTCTGCAACATATGACTATTATGCGTTCGCGGACTATTTCATAGCCCCGGTCCTGAATGATTTGATCGGAGAAGGTGATATCGTCCGGCTCAACACGGAGCAAATTGGATTTTTGCAAGGCTACACCCCTGCTTGTGACTGGTTCTTGGGCAAGGATTTTACAATCCTTTGAATGCAAGGCTTTATTGGTAAGCCTTTCCTACTCCTGGCTTGCGTCACCGATAGAGTGCTCGCGCTGGAGGTGTTCCGACAGGTGTGTATCATTGATTTCATGTTCTGTAGCTGCAAAAGTGTCAAGAAGAAGGGATTCTTCACCTGCCCGAAGAGTTTCAAGTCAGTAACGCTTGTTAAAAAACAATCACACAAGTTGCTAGAGGAGAAGCTGGCACATCTAGGGTTGGTACTGGTAAATGATAAGTGGGATTACAACCCTTTCAATGACCTGCTAGAGTCACACATGAAGGTTACACATGTTCCCCGACCATACTAGGAGAAGTGGCGTAATAAGCGGACTGATAAAGATGAGGATTTTGTTGAATTAGCACAAATCCCTACACTGGATACTAGAGGTCTATGGCACAAGTTCTACTTTCCTGTGGTCATGGCCCGGGACAACCTTCCGATAGAGCGCAGCATATATAACAAATTGAAGAAGGGTGAGGAATGGAATGATGAAAAGATAAGAGCTTTCTGGAAATATCACCAAGAAATAGCGCAGTTGGATGCTCCTTATAATCAATTAAAGGATGACCAGGAATTTGATAGATGGTGGAATGAAGGTCATCCCAGCCCGATCTCTAGTGCTGACAAGAGTGAAGAAGTAGAGGGATCCGAGGAGCAGGAGGAAGAAACAGCGGTATCATCCTCTTCAGCGCAAGGAGGCAATGTCTCCGAGCATGCCGCCTATGTGGGCACTAATGTACGCTTTAATATATCAAGAGGCTCGCTTACACGCACATGGGCCGCTAAACCGGTCAGGCTAACGCCTCAGCAGAGGGATCCGATGACTAAAGTTAGTGAGTGTTCGCCTACGAAAAGGCAGTGCATGGAAACCGTCGAAGGAGAGGTGTCCACTACTGGCCAAATGCCAGAGTTTGCAGGCGAATCACGAACGATCCCGGACCCACTACCGACCGGTCAGTAGGTACATTTCGCTCCTTCTTCTCTCGCATCTCATTCCTTTGTACCTGCCCCTGCTTCGTTAATAACTCTTGCCATAGGTTCGAGCCCTCCACCTTCTGCTTCTGGTCCAGCTTATTCGGTTGGATTTTCCCAGTATTCGCAGGCCTCACCGTTTATAATTACTCTTCCAAATATGCTCACGCCTACTGTTGCCGCTCAGTCTTTCCTCACCTCGCTCTCGGAGGATGTTCCCCCTATCGGCCCCCATTCTTTTTCCGCTATGCTTACTGATCCCCGTCCGTTGCAATAGGCTGACACCCAGTCAGCAAAACCCTTTTTCCAGCCAATTAGCCTTACGACTGAATCTCCGATTCAGCTGCTACAAATGCCTAGCCCTGCTGACAGTTCTCAGGTCAAGCTATGGAACATGCCACACTTTTTTTCGCAAACTATCACTCTCCAGAAGAAGCAAATGTGTGCGCCTATGAAAGTTACCTATCCCTATGCCCTGCCTTCTGGTGTTCCTTTCGCAGGTGGGCTAGTTTCATCACCAGCCGAATTCATAGTGCAGATAGATTGTGGAAAGGAAGCGCGCGCAAATAGAATAAAGCGACGCAAGGCAAAGGATGACAATGCTCCCGTCGAGCCAAGAGTACAGGCTTCGTATGATGAGGCCCGACAAGAATTGAAATTCGCAACCATGTACCCAAGGGTAAGCAAGCCTCAGGGAGAAATGCAACCCGAAGATTATGAGATCTATGCTGTCGAACTTGACATGAAGATAGCCCAGCCACAAGATAAGGTCGAAATCATGGAGGAGACACAACGGGTGGTCACTTTTGACTTCCTCAAAACTAGCCACCAATTAAAGAAGAAGGATGAGCAACTCAAGGCAGCCAAGGAAAGGGTGATCTTTCTGGAGACAAAAAAGAAATCCTTGGAAGCAGATATCGCCCGAATGACTAAGAGGGCGCTAACAGCAGAAAATGAGAGGAACAAGCTTCAGGGCGAAATTGCGAAGACCCAGGTTGCTGACCCAGGCTTAGTAAAAGAATTGCAGAGTCAAAACCAAGCAGCGCAACAGAGCCTACGGTCGATAGAGGAGGAGCTTGAACGC
>VDFB02075350.1:0-22997 GCA_007258455.2 Sequoia sempervirens
TTGTTTCATGAGTTAGTGCATCTCTAGCATATTTTGTATTGCATTGTATTGTATTGTATAGCATATTGATCATGGTATCATATTGCAATTCTTGTATGGTGGAATAAAATATTCCATTTTTGCTTCTCTCTATCTCTTGTGGAGGTTATTTGGTGTTGCAAATTGAAGATCTTGGTTGCTCACTTCAACATGATAAAGTTAAGGTTGTGTGTGTTTAATTTTTTTATGTGTTTTACATAGGTGTTTGGTGGCCTTGTGTTAAGCACTATTTACGAAGTTCATGAAGTGTGGTGAAGTGTGTTGGGACTTATTTAGGTCCTCATTAAGTATCGAGTATGTGTTTGGTCCACCCTCATTCTAATTCCACCTTATAATTTTTTGGCATCAAACTAATTTGAATTTGTAAATACAAATGGTGTGTGGCCATCTTTGGATGAGTTTCAAAGTTGAAGATGGTATAAATACAAGTTGAGATGCTTGTGAAAGATGAATGCAAGATATATAAATGCAAGATAAATATGAAAAAGTGTGTGTGATTTGGATTTGAGCAGATCAGTGTGAATTTCTAGTTAGGGTTCCAAAGGTAGTGAGCTAAAGGAATCCAACATCATTTGTGTGTGTCTACCAATGTGTGAGTGAACTATGGTGGAAATATCAATTGCATTGAGATTGTTTCCTCTCTATAAGAAATTTCCTCTATCTTCTTTGTAACTTTGTGGTAGTGATACCTCTGGGTGGTTAACCCTTATTAGATAGTGAGTCCTATTCCAGACAGTAAGTCCTATTTTTTCTAGTGAGCCTTTCTGGCAGTGAGCCTTTGTATTCAGTTATGATATTCTCTATATTGTGAGCTAATCCTCATTGTGGTTTTTCCCTTATTGGGTTTTCCACGTAAATCTGGTGTTATTATGTGTATGGTTTTTCTTCTTTCGGTTTCTACTTTTACACAATGATTAATTATATTAGTAGATTAAAGTATTTTTGAATGGTAATTGAGCTAACCTATGGTGGAAGTTTTAAATGTTAAACTTACTACAACTGATTCACCCCCCAACTCTCAGTTATCTTGTTCAACAACTAGTATCAAAGCTTTGTTCCTTGGAGAAGAGCTTAACCACTTAAGGAAGGTTTGATATGGTGAGCAATATCACTATTGAGTGTCCTAGGTTCGATGAGACTGACTATACCTTCTGGAAGACAAAGATGGAAGGATATCTGGAATATTGTGGATATGATGTTGAGAGAGATTATTAGACTGGATACATTACTCCTACTAATGGTTTGAGTATAGCTGATGAAATCAAAGTGCATGAAGAAAATAATACGGAAAATTTTATCTTAAAGACTAATCTTTCATATTTTGAATTAATTAGAGTTGCAAATTTGAAGGCTGCTAAAGAGGTTTGGGATACATTGGAAGAAATTCATGAAGGATATGAAAAGGTTATGTTAGCTCTCAAAAATTAAATACCTCAAGAGGTTGCAATATAGATGCATTTTAGGGTAACAAATAGGCAAAATGGTTTAAACCTTCTTCTCTTTAGGTGCTGCTAGACATAGGCAGGTATACCTATATGAATGAGGCAGACTTGACTTATGCTTATTTCTTTTAAAGTATTTTACCCACAATGGAAAATGGGAGTGGATAAAATTTGATTTGGTATAGATTGTATAGAATATGAAAACTAAAACCTAATATATTCACTTAACAGATATGAATAATGAGTGAAACTAAAATGATGAAAATGTGGAGACTAGTGCCTTATTGGGTATGGAGTCAAATAAATCTAAAATGAGTAACTTCTTTATGGAAAGTACTCTAATTGTTCAACATATATTTGAGTTTATAACTTGTATAAACATGCAAGAATATGACTACCAAGTTCTTCTTAATGATCCAAATGAGATTCCCTAATTACTATGATCAACTAAAAGTATTTAATCTTTTCTTGAAAGAACCAATTAATCAACCATACAGAAACAACAAATGTGCACCGATAAATTGAATATAAACTTGTTATATCAATTTAAATAAAAATAAAAAAATCAACCTTGGAGACAACTTTAGTAATACTTTCAATTAACTCAACAAACAATTGATACCAGAAATACGCCACCACATGAAATGATTTCCATTGATATCTCCATAGTTTTAAACATGCATCATAGTCTCATATTTGTAAAACATTGTAATCTACTGTATCTTTCTTCTATTCTATTATGTTATCTTCTATTATCCTGTTTTGCTACCAAAACGAATATTTATACATCAACTACTTGAAAGGATGCATCCTTTCAGAAATGTCATATGTTAAAACAATAATAGATTAAAAGAAAATTAAGCTCTATTAAGCCATAAATGAATCTTCGATGAATGGTCCACGTAATCCCGACCCTTTTTTGTATCAACATCTCCCACTGCATTCTGGATTGACCTCCATTCTTACCATCTCCTCATTCTGTTCGTATGCCTCATCCAGTGTTGTATCTTCCGCGGTAGCTATCTTCAGAATGTCTTGCAATATTGATTCATTTTCACTTTTCCACCTAGTCATTTCTTTTAATTCTCCTTTATCGTCAAAGAATGCAGCTAGTTCTTTTCTGATGGAATTTATCAATCCCTGTGCATCCCCATGCAATTCTTCAAAGAAGTCTCAGTGTTTATTCACAAAATTATTTGCAGCCTCAATTGCTACATTATTAGAAACGCCTCTCTGGTTTATTTCTTGAAACTTCTCCAAAATCCTACCATCCATTATTTTGTGTTCTTCCAGTGCATCAAAGTTCTATGAATGTGTTCCCCAGAGCTTATTTAACCAAGTTGCTAGACTGGCTTATCTTTTCTTAATCATTGCTGCAAGTGTATCATATTTCCCTTGAGAGTAGGCACTTGATCCTTCCCAATGATCTTTCACTTGAGAACTTTCACCATAAGTGAGCAGCTTGGTTGATTTCATTGTGACCCCTAAAAAATCCTTCAGGTAATCATTTTCTCTCAACATCCTCTCGTTATTCATTTTGTACATTTCCCTCTCCTTGATCAACATCTGAATTTGAGCTTTGTTTAGTTTTGCTACATTAATTCCAATTTCTGCAGTAGCCACAGGATCAGCCTCTCCAACCTTTAAGTTCATGACATGCCCGAATTATTTCTTGGTATCAATGATAACTAATTTCCTATGAGGTGGATATAAGGCCCAAATCATTAATGACCCTTCATCTGTATTGTATTTCGACCCTGCATACACTTCTGTCACTTTTTTTGTGCTGAGCTTGTTTGTAGTATTACTATCTTTCAAGAAACTATCAAAAACTAGTGCAATATTGAGATCCAACCCTGGAAAAATCATAACACCGACATCTTCCAACATTTTCCTTCCCTTTCTAGGGGTCATATTTTCCATCTCTCTGTCCACGCACACCTTTAGGTCATTTAGTAATTGTTCTTCATTACCTGATGTGATATTGTCAACCTTTTCTCTTATTTCTTTTCCTTTTTGTTTGTACAAGAATGCCTTAAACTCTGGAGAGTTTACAAATTCATCATCAGCTACAAACGATTTGTATTCTACATGCCTTGCATCTGCATTTACATTCTCTTCAGCACTCAATTCCCTAGTAGGGCAAGTGTAATGTTGAGTTTTCAATCTTGACATCTTATTTGGTTGGTCTTGTGGAACATTATCCTCAGATTCCTCCTCCTTAGAAGATAACAACTCTGTGTCCTGCAACCCTTGATTATATTTTTTGATCACAATTTCTACTTCTTCAACTTCCAGGTTCCAGATCATATCATCAAATTGATAGGGCACATGTTGATACCCTCAAAAGTTTATCCTCATTTTAGCAGAATTGATGTACCCTTCTGGGTCAAAATTGTTTCTAGGTGGTCCTCTTTTCATATTGTACTATAGTAATTTATCAAGGATCAAATTGTATCCTTCCTTGGCTAATACAGTAAATTCACCAAAGTATAATGTACTGGGCATGAAATCCTACTTTCCAAAGGAGCTCAAATTCATAACACTAGAAGATTCCATTTGTCTAACAATTTCCAAGTATGCGATCCTATGTGAAACTGTTTTAGGAAAAATGAATGGAGCATCTTCAAATCCATAAACCCTGATCATGGTATCATCCTCCAAGCAATACCAATCCCCCCAGTTATGACTAATTGGCCCATTGAAGTACTTAGGCCTGAGAAACCTCTTTATCTCTTCAGATAAAGAATAATCACATGGATGATTATACAATTTGTATGATGCTTTCACAAAAAAACTCCTCAAAGTGTACAAAACTAGAGTTAGAAAACCTGCTATCCCAGACAACTATCCATAATTGAATAGGTAATGTCTTGCCTTCCTTGTCAAATTGGGAAATTCTCATCTCCTGAGGCCACAGCCCTAACTCTTGTCCAAAATACAACACCATGTGCATTAACAATGAGTAATGCCTAAGATGTAAAATAGAGGCTCCTCCCTTTATTGCCATCAACCCAAAATCAAGCCCCTTAAAAATGTATGAGGCATAATCAAGTGGTCTAGAATTGTGATACTTGATATCTGCCAAAATTATCATAGGCACAATTGACATATATTCAGGGACGTCCATTCCCAATACTTGGCCTACCGAGAAATAAGTGTACTTCATATAAGGTTCAAAAAGGTCAACATGAAAAGGGGGTCCATCACTATCCTGTAAAGGAACTGGTTTGCCATCTTGTCTAATTCTATGAATTAGCAAACTCCAACCCTTATAAATTGTGTCCATTCTCCCGAACTCCCTTTCTAATTCTTCACAAGTGATTTTCTCGGTGCAAACCCCTTCCAAATTGAAAACCTCACCTATTGCATCTTTTGATATGTGTATTAGTGGTTTCCCGGATGGGTCACATATAGCTTTGAGTTTCAAATTATAATGGAAAGCCAACAATTTTAGCAATTCTACATTGACAAATACATTAGGTAACACAAGCTTTCCCAAATTAAGCTTATGTGGATTGCATACTAGTTCAAAATGATTTCTCTGATAGTAATGAAAGAAAAACAATTCATAACATCTTATTGAAGTCCAAACATCTCCTATGAGTTTACATTTTTCATCCAATTTATCTATTTCTACTCTAAGTTGTGCAGATCGTCTGGCTTTAGGTCCAGAGTCAGCTAATTGGTCAATGAGATCTTGATTTAGTCTTTGTTCAATGCCCTCATGCTCTATTTCAATTTTTTGTTTCTTCCCTTTAGGTTGACTGCTTTCACCACATTTTCTACCTTTTGATTTTCTTGAGCTAGAGGATTCCATTCCTCAAAAGTTACAAAAGTCAAAATTAGAGGAGCTAAGGCACAAGAACTTACTGTAGTTTGCTCGAAACCTTTGGACTGCAAGAATTCCCTGGTTCTTCGTTTGCCACTCTGCTTCCTCTGCTATCAATTTCACACTAATGTTTCTAATTGAATTTTCCTTATTGTGCTCCATCGCACCATTAATGTTTTAGTTGAAACACGAGTGTAGCAGGTCCTTTTTCGAAACTATCACTGTCACATCATGCAATATTATCGGTGAGATATTTTCAAATCTTTGGGTGACCTCTCTTATCATGGCTTTTACCAATGTTCATTAAAACATCCACCAATACATCTTGTAGTCTCCCCGACACTTGAAGTCTCTCTGACAGTTATCCTTTTAGTTTTATGTATATCACTGTAACTCTCGCCGATGAATCCTATCACTGTAACATTGTGAGTCGGGCAGATGTTCCTCCACTTATTTCATATCTCGTTGAGATATATCCTTTGGTCTATTTTTCTGATCGCCGAGACATAATTATTTTCTTGCTGATGGAGCAACACTCAACGTGACTCTTAAATCTTTCTAAGATGAAACTAGTCTCTCTAATAATCCGCCAAGTCGTTTACTAACATAATCCTGCCGGTGTGACATATGGGTTAGCAAGACTCCCTGACTTCATCCCAATAATCATCGACGGAATCCACTTTTGCTTTATCGGTGAGACCAAATGAATGCTCTAGGACATTATACCGATGAATTTTGTCTTGCCGATATGTCTTTAATTTTTCAATCAGTAAGACACCAATAGGCTTGATATGACTCACCCCGATGCATACTGTCTTGCCAATAGGATCTTTCTTTTGGCTCAAGATTATGAATTGTGTCTGCTGACATGTATCTATAGATGAAATCATATCGATTATGACATTCTAAGAACTCTTGCCAATATGAATTATACATTGAACTTTACAAGGTTAAATGGATTCTATGGGACACATGACTGAATATGGGAAAAAATGTTATGAAGTGAGGATTCTTGTGCTTATGGTAAGGACTTCTTAGGAAACTCATGAATATAAACAACTGTAAAATTTTCAAAATTTTATAGTTCTAACAGTGGCTCCATCTGGGATGAATGATTGTGAGATCATTGCAAGGATTCAGATCTCAGGATGAGCAAACCAAACTCAAGGTGATGGACTAAGTGAGCAAGATGGAATGAATGGAAATGGAAATGAACATGACCCTATACTACTGTACATGGAAAGATTTATTTTGAATGAAGGAAAGTCAGGATTGTCCATGTACTGTCAATTCCTGTTCCTTTTTATTTCCTAAACTACTATGTATGGAAAAGAATTTTTAAGAGGATTATCAAGAGTCGTCTTTGATGGTTTTTCACATCATGTGTTGCCATTAATGACAAAGGGGGAGATTGTTGTAAGTATGAAGGTGTTGTCATTGATGTCAAATGGTTAAGTGGTTGTCAACTAGTTGTTGCTATCATTGGTGTCATGAATATTAGTTATTGGTTGTATATGTCGAGGATATTGAGAAATTTGTAGTAAAGAAAGTTTACAGGTATTATGTGTGTGCTTTGGGATGTTCTCTGGGATGTGCTTTATATTGTCTCTATGCTTTTGAGTTCTTGATATATGGATTATGGTTTTTGGTGGTTGTTATATCTAGAATTTGGGCCTCTGGATCATTGTACAGTGTGAGATACTTTCACCAATATGTGTACTATGCTTTTCTATGTATATGGCCATGGTTTGGGAGAAATGTAGTTGCTTCAGATTTCTCTGATTTGTGGTTTCAGGATTTGCAATTCTAAGAGTAAGCTAATATGATCATGTTCAAGTTAATTTTTCTATCTGGAGAGATTGGATAGAGTTAAGGTTGCATATGCTTAATTTTTTTATGTGTTTTCCATGGGTGTTGGCCAACCTTGTGTTGATCACTACTTACAAAGTTCATGAAGCATGGAAAAGTGTGTTGGGACTTATTTAGGTCCTCATTAAGTATGTGTTTGGTTCGTCCTCATTCTAATTCCATGGTAGAATGTTTTGGTGTCGACCTAATTTGAATTTGTAAATACAAATGGTGTGTGGCTAACTTTGTATGAGTTTCAAAGTTGAAGATGGTATAAATACAAGCCGAGATGTTTTTGAAATATGAATGAAAGAAAGATATATGTGAGATAGATGTGAAAATGTAATGCCCCACCACGAAACCCCAAAGGACCACACAACTAACTAACATTTATGACACAAAATCATAATTTACACCTTTTCAAAAATTAAAAAAAAAACACAATTTATCACTCCATAAGCACAAAATTCTAGATTTAACACACATTCTTCACATACACACACAAATTCAAATCACCAGAAAACACATCACAAGGCTACACAAAGGTTCATAGTGCATCCCTGATAGGAAGAATATCGGTGCATTGCGCACTACATTGAGGGTCCTATCCTTTCCACTAGTTTCCTACACCATTGGACAAACACCACCTATAGAAAAATCTTGGGTTGCTAAGTGAGGGTGACCAAAAAGAGAAACCATAACCTCAAGAGTATGAATAACTAGGTCAACATAATGGGCTCATCTTGGTATCAGATCCAGGTTCATACACTGGGCACTCTGGATACATACGAGCCCATTACATTGACCTAGTTGTTCGTACTCTTGATGTTATGCTTTCTCTTTTTGGTCACCGTCACTTAGCAAACTGAGATTTGTCTATAGGTGGTGTTTGTCCAATGGTGTGGGAAACCAATGGAAAGGATGGGACCCTCAATGTAGTGTGTAATGCACTGATATTCTTCCTATCGGGGATGCACTATGGACCTTTCTGTAGCCTTGTGATGTGTTTTCCAGTGATGTGAATTTGTGTGTGTGTGTGAAAAATGTGTGTTAAATTTGGAATTTTGTGCTTATGGAGTGATAAATTGTGTTTTTTTGTTTCTAAAAAGGCATAAATTATGATTTTTTTTCATAAATGTTAGTTAGAGGTGTGGTCCTTTGGCGTTTCGTGGCGGGGAATTACATAAAATGTGTGTGTGATGCGGATTTGAGCATATTAGTGTGAATTTATTGTTAGGGTTCCAAAGCCAGCGAGCTAAAGGAATCTAACATCTTTTGTGTGTGTTTGCAAGTATGTAAGAAAACCATGGTGGAAACCTCTATTGCATTGAGATTGTTTTCTCTTTGTAATTATGTGGTAGTGAGAACTCTAGGTAGTTAACCCTTATTGGAAAGTGAGTCTTGTTCTAGACAATAAGTCTTGTTTTGGCAATGGGCCTTTCTGGTAGTGAGCCTCTGTATTCGATTTTGATATTCTCTATATTTTGTGCTAATCCTCACCATGGTTTTTCCCTTATTGATTTTTCCACATACATCTGGTGTTATTGTGTGTATGGTTTTACTTCTTTTAGTTTCTTCTTTTACACTTAATGATTAATCATATTAGTAGAGTAAAGGATTTGTGAATAATAATTGGTCTAAACTATAGTGGAAGTTTTAAAGGTTGAAATTGCTACAACTAATTCAGCCCCCCTCTCAATTGTCTTGTTCAACAATTGCAAGTTTGGCTTGTTACATGCTATCACATTTATTCAGTGGGGAGTATTTGGTGAGTTTAAAATTTTTTTTGGAGAAGATTCCATCTAGATTTGGAATGGGAGTTGAATGTATCAAATATTTTCATGAATATTCTTATTCTTTTCATGGTATTGTCACAAAGAAGTTTGAGCTATCAAGTTTTCACAGTGTTCTATGGTAGGAATTACAACATCTCATAGCTACTAGATCAAGACATTTTTTGTAGTATAACATAATTTTGAAGCACCATGGTATAAATTTCTTAAGGACAATAAATATTTGGTAAGGGAGTACTTTTCATGTATCCTCTTTCTAAAAAGAGTACTTACTAAAAATAGTAAGTTTCCACCATCCCAAAATAGTAAGCTAGGAAGGGTCATAGGGGACATTGGGAAAAAATATATATTTAATATTTATATTATCCTTATCACATTTACATCATAATTTGGGAAAATAAATATTAAAATTATAAATATTTATAAAATTTTTGTGGGACCAAGTTGGAAAGTGCATTTGTTATGCAAATTGACTTTAATTGGGTGTGTGACAACATTTGAATTTAGCAAGTCAAGATTGGAGTGGAGTTATGATGAAGACACACTTGGAAACAAAGGTTTCTTTCTTGGCATGCAAGGATCCTCTTTTTTGGGCATGGGATCTTGGTGCCCAAGTTTGGTTGGGAAAGTTTTTGATATATATTTGTTTTGCATTGCATGTTCAGGATTGTACTTTGGTAATTTTAGAGGCTTATACAATTCTTCTACAAAGACTGAGAAGCCATTGAAGGATTGATCTTCCAAGCTAATAAACTAGGCAGATAGACACTTTTAGGAAGTGTGTTTACTAGTCTCTAGAGGCAATTTCATCTAGAGATTGCAGTTGTGCTTCAAAAGCTTCATTTTGTGCATTGTTGCAAGATTTTATTATTATTTTATGTATGTTTTGGTTCATAGTTTGTAATTAGACTCTTTCTATTATTAGTAACATATTTATAGTTTAATTTCCTATAGAAAATAGTCTCAAAACATATATATTTCAGTTCTATTTTCATATTCCAATTTGGTAATTTTCTGGTAAAATCTAGTGATGGTTGTGTGAATGAAAGCTCTGGTATTGGGGGTTATTTGCAATTTTTAATGGTAGATTTTTGGATTGTAAAAAGTACCATTTTCTAGCTTTTATAATGTCAATTTTTTTAAAAAATTATCTTCTAGTAATTTATATGAATTTTCTAAGTGTTTGATATACCTAATTTCACTATAAATTATTGCAAAATCACAAAATCTTAGTGAGAAATTATTTTATGTTAAATCCGATATATTTTTCCAGCAAGGGACATTACATCATATTCAAAGGAAGAAAATTGTTTCAAGAAGCTACAAAGTGGTTCTAGTAAGTACAAAGTAAAGTTACCTTTTAATTTTTTTAATTGTGGTGAAGTAGGACATTTTATGGCTAAGTGTCCCCATAATAGTTCTAACAATGTTGAGTAAAATTATGGAAACTAACCATTTAAGAAAAGGAATAAAGGTCAAAGGAAACATAATATTTTCTACACTAATGAGGAAGAAGACTACATTACTAAAGAAAAGGATGAAGATATCTTCGGAGATGAAATTGGAAAGGTTGTATTCATGGATTTTGAAGCTATTGAAGGAGATGCAAAAATGGATTCTGAAAACAATGAAGATGAAGAAGATCTTGTGGAAGAATTGTTATGTACTGGAAATAAAACAAAAGGTTGAAGAATATAATTGTAGAAGTGAGGAATAAAGAAAAAGTATCATAGGATTTGAAGAAAGAAAAAAAAGATTGTTGATATGAAGACCCAGATAAAAGAAGTAAAAAGGATTGAAGAAGTTCTAATTGGAAAGTTGTTATCAAGAGATAAAGATTATGAGAGGTTGGAAGAAAAAATTGTGACAATAAGAAAAGAGCTTGAGAAAGTGAATCGGTAGTTGCAGATGAAGTTTGGAAAGATTATTGAAACTCTAGATTAGATTTGGGAAGTCAAAGATCTTTGCATGTCAAAATCAGAATTGGTTTTGATGATCAAAAGAACAAGGTGACATAATAGTCTTTGAAGACTACTGAAACAAAGAAAAATAGGGTTCGCCACAAATGAGATTAACAAATGGGTACACCCAAATTTTTTCTATGTTTGTTTCACTCAATTATGAGGGATATAATGTGCGATTGACAATCAAAAATCAAACCTAATTGATATAATAGTAAAAAGGTAGGCTTTAAGATGGTAAAATGATGTGTACCTATTGCAAAAAGTGTTTTTTTGGGCCTCACTGAGGACTCATTCGCCCAATGGCATATGAGTCCTTGCTAGGGTTCTGAAAGTCAATTTTTGGATTCAATTCTTCAATGTCTACATTCCCAGATCCTAGGTGTTCAGCTCTTGAAAGTTAGAAATAAATTTTGTAGAGGACCTTCCATGATCTTGCAAGAAAGATGACAACTTTGATAACTTTACAAATTTGACAACTTTTTCTCTCCACTTGATCTTCAACCTAAAAACCTACAATCACATACCAAAGGAGAAGAAAAATATTATGTTAGGGAATAGGGGTTTTCCTTGTTCAAACCCCATTTTGGTAATTAAACCTTGTAATGAAACAATGAAATATGAAAGATGAAAGATGAAATATGAAACAATGATACCTTGGATGAAATCTTGGATGTCAAATCAGCAATCTAACATGAAGTGGCCTCAATGAATGTAGATCTTGATCATGAACTTGATCACCAATGCTACAACATCATATTAGCTCAACAACATGCATGACTTTGACATGATGAAATGGATCTTTGATTGCTGCAATAAACTTTAATAAATATTCCCTTGAATGCCTTATTGAATTCTCTTGTGAAAGTACTCTTAGCTTGCATGAAATCTTCTAGGTGAAACTATGTGAAATAACCTTATACTTATGCATAACTTAAGATTAAATCCTAAAATTCAAACAACACAAACTGACATCAGATCTAGGGTTTGAAATCATTAAAATACCACCAAAAACATATCCCAAGGGGGGTGTCCTAAGTTAAGTGAGGACCCATTCACCATAGGGTGAATGGGTTCTAGCATACTGAACTAGGACATATTTCGGGGGATGTAAATGTCATGTCAAAAGGGGGTCCTAGGACCTAGTGAGGACCCATTTTCCAAGTGGCAAATGGGTCCTAGGTCACTATCCTAAGAAACATTCCTTGTAAAATAAGTGTTGTGTGCTATTATTTAAGAGTGTCAGGTTTTATCCGTCAAAAAATGAAATTAATTAATAAAGCCTTAGATTAGATTGAAAGTGTAAAGATACACTTTACAACACCCTAAATAAGGCATCATTAAGTCTATTCTATTATTTAATTATTCATTCCCAAACTAAGGAAAAAAGGGATACTTTTTCTGTTACTACAAATACTAAAGCAAGTCTAGAAGTGATTGGCTTTGTAAGTTCAAGGTCTAAAATAATCATTGAAAGTGATGAAATAATGACACAAAATGATGGTTTTATTCAAGTTCAAAATAAGAGAAGAAGATCTAGAAGATAGGGATACAACACTAGGTTCAATTATCCTTTCTATGGGTTTTTCTTTAATTGCAATAATTTTTCTCATGAGGCTTTGGAATATAGAAAAGCTCTAGTAAGAAGAAATGACTTTTCAGCAAAAATGCATTTGCACCTCTATTAAATTTTAATATCATTTGCTAAAAATGCAATAATTTTAGACACATTGCAAGGAACCGTAGAAGCAATTTTGTGAGTTCTCCTCTACTAAAAAATTGAAGGATCAAAAAGTAGGAATCTTGAATCAAATAAAGTATGGAAGAAGGTTCTCAAAGATAAGATGTTAGAGAAATAAATGATATCTCAAACTTCTCTACATTCTTAGAATGAGAAAAATTTGTGGATCATAGATAGTGGTTGCTCAAGCCACATGACTAGAGACACAAGTAATTTCATGAATTTAAAGAAATTTGAAGGAGGTTATGTGACTCTCAAAAATAATTCTATTGCCAAAATTTTTGGTAAGGGTACTTTGAATCTTGATGGTGGTAGGATAAAGACAAATGATGTTATGTATGTTTAAGTCTTAAAGCATAATCTTTTAAGTGTGAGTCAGATGTGTGATAAAGGCTATAAGCTATCTTTTAGTGTTGAAGGTTGTGAAATTATGGAATCAAGCACTCAAGAATTGATTGTGGAAGCAAGCAATATAGATAGTGGCATACATCATCTCAGTGAGTTTAATTGACAAAGCCATCTCACTATGTAGAGAGAAGAAAGTCAAGTTTGCACAAAAAGTTGGGACATATAAACTTTGATGAAATTGTGAAGATTAGCTCAAGATGAATGGTTTGGGATATGCCAAAGATTAAGAAGCCTCAGTCTACTAGTTGCAAACCATGTCATGAAGTAAAATAGACAAGGAACATATTTCCTAATAAGGAGTATTCTACTTTAAAACCATTGGATTTGGTTCATAAAAAAATGTGTAGACCTATGAGAATAAAAAGTCTACAAGGTGAGATGTATTTCATGATTCTTATTGATGATTGCACTAGGATGACTTGGATAACATTTCTAAAAGAGAATTCAAAAGAATTTGAGAAGTTTAAGGCATTCAAGGCATTAGTGGAGAATGAAATAAGAAGAACAATCAAGGTTTTGAGATCAGACAAGGGTGGATAATTCACTTTTGAGAAATATGATAGATTCTATGAAGAGCATGGCATTTGGATGCAATTTTCTTCTCCTAGGACTGCAACAAAATGAAGTTGTAGAAAGGAATAATTGAACAGTACAAGAGATGGCTAGAACAATGTTGAGTGAAGCAAATCTATAGGATATGTATTAGACAGAAGCAGTTTAGTTTGTTGTGTATATTTTGAACATAGCTTGTATTAGACACAAGAATGATAAGAAAAAATATGAGCTATGGAGAGAAAGACTTACATTATTCACATACCTCAAAATATTTGGAAGAAAATGCTAAATAAAAAGGGATGAATAAAATTTGGGTGTTTGATTCCAGATCCAATGAAGGTATTTTTCTTGGTTATTCTTTGAGAAGTAAAGCAAATAGATGTTATAACAAAAGGATAAAGAGGATTGTGGAAAGTGAAAATGTGAGAGTTGATGAAATAATTCAATCTACTAGTGTTCCAAAAGTAGAAGATGATGAAGAACCAATTCATAGCAGTATTGAAGGTTCAAAAGTTATTACAAAAACTCCAACAAAGTATGTTCAAAAGAATCACTATGAAGACCAGTTTATAGAAGACAAAGACATTGGGGTTCAAAATCAAAAGAGACTTGAGAGAGAAAATGAATAATTAATTTGTATACTAATGCAGGGATAGGTGGTTTTCAACTACAACAACACAAATCAAGTTAGATAAATCCACAAACTTATTCTCAAACCCCTACAATACACCTTTCTCAATATGACTCTGCCTCTACCAATTAGTTTTGTAGGCCTAGTTTATCCAAATTTCCTTCTCAAAGAACCCTTCCACTCTCAAGTTTTTGACATTTCCAGATACCCATCAAGCCATCCTAAAACATATAACAAAACCACCATTGACTCCTTGAGAATTTCTTCCACTAAACCTAGAAACAATGCTGACCAAACCTTCAATTAGGTCTATTTTTCAAAGAAAGTTCTCTTAAATTTTGCAACCAGTCTAAAAAAACCACCCAGAACTTATTATTAGGTTTCCAAAGGCCCAATTTCTTAGCTTTTAGAAGCATACAACCTCACCTAGACATTGTTCTAGAAAACCCTCATTTTACACTTGAAATGGGTAGGGTTTACTCAAACTCAGGGTTTCAATCCTCATACAAACTTGTCTCTGCCTCAAACACTTTGAAAAATTCCTACAAAAACTCTCAAAACCCTCACATAGGCTTCTCTTTCAACATTTCATCAAACTTACTTCTTTTTCCATCAATTTCATACCCTAATTATCCATTTTCCCCAAGATAGTCATACATATACACCAAAAACTCCTCATACATACTTAACTTGATGCTCTACCATCCTAAACCTACTATCTTATTCCCATTCCACTATAAATTAACAATAAAACTCTTCAAAGTTAATGAACAACTGCCAGTATAATCTAAAATGGAGGCTAATACATATCTAAAATGATTTCCAATGTTATTAGATCAATATTCTTTCATACAGTCTCATACAAGCATGTAGTTACAGAGGTTGTAAGCCAAAAATACAAAATTTCTGATAGAACAGGGTGCTTTTTATTGAGTTTTCTTGAAATAATGGTTTCTAACCTCTTCCACAAGGTTCTTCAGCGTTTTAAATACAAAACTCAACCTTCCAAATGGCTCAAACTACCTTTTGGGCTCTTATGACCATTGGGCTTCTAATAAGTGCAATTTTACAACTTTTCATTTGTGTATCGACAACTTTTGTCAATTTTGTCCATTTTGCAACATTAACTCCCAAACCTTCTAAATTCCTCTAAAATGACCCAATACATATTTAAAAAGTCCAAAAATAATTTATTCATCAAAACCTAAGACTTGACACCCTAAAACCCTTCAAAAACCCATAGTTACATATTATGCAACTTATGCATCATTTTGACAATATTTCTCTACTTTACAAAAATGATCTTCCTAATACATTCTAATGGTCAATTTGACCTTATTGACACACCAAATGACCAAATAATCCTAAAAAATATATCACTCAACATCTTGATTAGATTCACATAAAATTAGATGGGTGCTCCTGCACCATATTACTATCAAAGATAGAGCCTAAGTCTTATAATCAAGCAAAGAGAAAGGCTAGATAGATGCTATGGAGGAAGAGTTGAATCAAATCAAGAGGAATGGAACTTGGGAACTTGTCCTGATACCTAGAGGCAAGAATGTGATTGGAACCAAGTGGGTTTTCAAAAGAAAGCTAAATGAAGAAGGTGAAATGATTTGGAACAAGGAACTAGACTTGTGCATAAAGGGTATGCTTAGGTTGAAGGCACATATTTTGAGGAGATTTTTTCTCTGGTAGCAAGATGGGAAGAAATTGAGATGTTCCTAGCTTTATCAACATTCAAGAATTTCAATGTATACCAGATTGATGTGAAGTCAACATTTTTGAATGGACTACATTGAACAATCAGAAGGGTTTCAATCTTCTAACAATTCAAATTATGTTTAAGATTGAATAAGGCCTTTTATGGACTCAAACAAGCTCCTAAACCTTTATATGCAAGGTTGGATAGATACTTGTTGTAGAAAGGGTTCTAGAGAGGAAGTGTAGATAGTAATTTATACATAAAAATAAAAGGAGATCAACTATCAATTGTTGTGGCCTATGAAGATGATATCATTTTTAGAAGGTAATGTAGAATGAATTTGTGAACCAAATATTTTTGGTGTAAGGTGCTATGACTCTCATGCTCAATTAGGGGTTTTCACCTAAAGGAGAGAGATAGACCCAAAAAATATAGGTTGTTCACTCAAAAAAATGCAAGTACAATGAAAATATGCCTAAATGCAATTATCTAAATGTAATAAATTAAAGAGATAGATTGATTATTTATGCAAAACTTAAGAAATATGAAGTGTTTTAAAATACAATGTGATATGTAGAAATGAACTAGAAACATAAAAAATGAGAACAAAACTTAATGAGACTAAACAGAGTGCACCTGGAGGTAGAATGGTGATGCTAGAAGGTTCTAGAATATTTTAGAAATTACTGTTGATGACCACTAGGACTCATTCACCACAGATGGTGAATTAGTCCTACTTCTGGTAAATTTTGTTGAAATAGGTTTCAGAGTGTTGGGAACTGAGAACCTCAGAAAAAACTTTCTTTAGCCTAGCAGTGAGACTGATTCACCATAGATGGAAAATTAGTCCACCTATAGAAATCTGCAAATTTCGAAGCCAACTCTATGGGTCCAAATCTGTACTTGTCTACTTGTCAGGTTGACAGATTCGAATGTATAGAAAATGGGCTAAATGATGTCTCCAAGCTTGAATTAGGTCTATGTTGACTTGAATAGCTTTGATGACTTGTTGACCACTTTTCAATACCTATCTCTTTGAAAAAAATTCCTACAAGACCTACAAACACACATGCAAAGAGGGGGGAAATGGTTAATGGTTAGAGTATAAGGGTTTTCCTTGGTCAAACCCCACTTTGGTGATCAAACCCTATGAAATGAAATGAAATAAGAAAGGAATGATGAAAAAATAACATGCAAGTGTAATGAACTCACCAAATCCTTGTTGTTGAAGTCTGAAGATATGTCAATGGTTGCTCCAAGATGCTTGATAATTTATTGATTAAATGATGAAAAATGCTTGAATGCTATGATTCTTTTGATGAGTGAATGTTTTAATGAGTTGATGGGATGGTAAAATGAGAGAAAACCATATATTTATACACACTTATGCCCTAATTTCCTAAAAATACATCACAGGTTGACCTAAGGTCTTAATGAATAAAAACCCAAAAGAAATTTGAATTTATTTTGAATTTTGTGCCAAGAGGGACTCATTCACCACCCATGGAAAATGGGTCCCACTCAAGGCATGCAAGTGGGTGTCGGGGATTAAGTTGTATTTAATGATATTCAAAACTTACACTTAATTAAGGCCTATAAGTGCATAAAGGGGCCAAATAAAGAAGCATAAGAAAGGTGTAATTAGTGGTGACAAGCCTAGAAAAGCGAAATTTTGTTACAAGACTTTACAACACTTTAAAATAAGACTTGGTAAGGGATAAAAAGGGAATATTTAGATGAATTATAATAAGAGGAGTCTAGAAAAGTGTAGAAATGTATTACAACACTTCACAACACATTTACAAGACATCATAAAGTCTTAATAATTTGAATATTCAAGACCTAATGTGAATGGATAAGTCACATTACAACATTAAATCTAAGCAAAATAGGCCAAGCATCATAGGAAAAATACCTAAATAACCATGAAAATGTCCAAAGGTCCATTTTTCTATAGTATATTTAGCCCCCACTTTAGTGAGAGGATGAGCTTGCTTCAAATTCACACTAAAGTAGCCATGCATATCGAGAAGGATCCAAATGTACTTATGCTAGAAAGATGAGACAACAACAATTAAGAGGTATGATCAAGCCCCCAGGATGAAGATCCCATGGAAAACTAAACATAAGAACAAAGGAACATACATATGAAATAGGAAAAGAAAAGAAAGAGAAAAAGGAAAAGTTGGATCAAGATTCAATCATTTGTGTAGCTAGTTGTGGATCATATCTAGGCTATTTATACCAAAAAATAAAATGAATACTCAGTTTGGGGTGAAAAAACTCATGGTTGTCCACTGGGTTAGAAATCCAAAGTATACTCACTTTGGGGCCATGGAACTTCTAGTTTTGCACGGGGTGAGAAATCCGCAAGGTGGCTATGGGGAAAAGTCATGCCTCAGAATGGGCTTTCCTGCTCAACCATATCAAAGGTATACCTATTGATAACTTTAATAAGGCACCACAAAGGATAATGTTAGTTTTTGCTTCATGAGACAAGCAAAGCTTTGTATGCTTAGTACTCATGATCAAATGCAGTGGCACCACAGGAATGCAAGTTGTGTTATGCAAGGTGGCCATGTAAATACAAAATGCAACATGCAAAAGAATTTTTTCAAATGATTCTTTCTTAGTTCATGCGAGGTCTTCACTTAGGGAAAATTGTGTCTAATGTCTCCAAGAGAGGACCAATCAAAGAATATAATATTCGCAACTTAGGGGATGCAGTGGATCGCATTAGGCCACTAAGAAGAATGTAATATGCTAAGATAGATCACGCTTATGAAGGAAATCACACCCAATGTCATCCAAAAAGTGACAAACACATCGTATGAAGTGAAAAGGTTGCGCTAAGAACCAAGAAAAAGAAAAGTACAAATGACTAATGGAAATGTATGCCCCCACTTTAAAGGAATCTCTACACACCATTCTATGAGCAATTACTTTAAAGTAGCAAAGGAAAAATGCAAGAAGACAGAAGTCATGAGAGCCAAATTGAAAATCCCCTATGCCAAGTCATATGATTTCAAGGAAGGTTGTGTCATGAGAGAGAAACAAAAAAATAAAAGGAGAGAGGGTTTCCCCCAAGAAGGAAAACACCAAACACATAGGGATCTATGGATTTGGGGTCAATATGTTCGTTACTGCAATTTTTTTATTAAAGAGCTTGAAACTGTCATCATTCTCCAAATATACATAGAACTAGAAGAATGACACAAAGAGAGTGAGAACAAAAGAAAAAGAAAGTCTGTTTTGAGTCAACATGGAAGAGACATAGGGTGTATCAATGCTTTGTGTCATCCCCAAAAGGAAAACACAATAGAAAAGAGAATGAAAAGGAAAATCTTTTGAGTCAACATGGAAGGAGACATTTTGGTCCTGTGCCTTGTGTCATCCCCAAAAGGAAAACACAGAGTGAAAATAAAGAAATTTGATTGGGTCAACATGGAAGATACATAGGGTGTCTCAACACTTTTGTGTCATCCCAAAAGGAAAACACAAAAAAAAAGAAAAAAAAGAAAGGTAATATACAACATAAAGAATAGAGGTACAAATAGAGGAATGTGATAAAGAGAGGGAAAAAATTAAACACACATTATGGTGGATCACATTACACTCATACAATCACACCAAAGAAAAAGAAAAAGGAAAATGTAAAAAGGCTAGTAAGGAAAATGAATGTCAACCATCTAACAAGTCATCCACCTCCCAATCATGTTCAATGTATTGTGAGGGCAGTTGACTGTCCAAAGGGACAACTAGAAGGGCTGAAATAGGGGAAGTACTAGGTTCTGCACTTGTTGTAGGGGATTTTTCATTTAAGCTCATGGAAGAAGAAAATAATGTATTCAGATCATTATGCACCTTTTCATCTATTTTAGAGATCTCACAATCATCATCATCATCCAAATTAATCACGATGGAAGGACGAATGGTAATTTCCAATGAAGGGTGTATCAAGAGTTGTGGTTGTTGTATTGGATCATTTTAATGTGATTGGGAGAAGTGTCATCAGGCAGTACTTATGTCAAAGGTAGTTTTTGTTTTTCTCTGTTTTCTTCAAATTGTGCTTGATGAGCAAGGAGACGACATTGACGCCTACACTCCCTAGCACCTTGGTTTATTTTAATTATGTTTTGAAGCTTTTTAGGTGTAAAAGAGGGTTGATCCACTAGAGGATCCTTTTCTTCTCGAGGGGGGGAATGAAAGGAACTAAAGGAGATGGGTCAATCACTTTCTATTTTTCTTTATAAACTTGTTTAATGCGAGGAGGCATGACAGGGTTGGTTTCATTATCTCTTGGGAATTTAGACGATGAAGGTGAACTGTTTATTATTGGTTGCTCATGAGGTTGTAATGTTTGTTCAAGTTTGGATTCAGGTTGAAGCATTGTCTCATCTAGGATAGGAGTGTTGGAAGTGGATAGGAACATGTGGAAAAGAGACAATTCGGCTATTCATTTGGCTTTGAACTTTTTATAGACAATGAAAAAGAATTATTTGCACGGGGTGATGGGTTCCATAGGTTTAGGCCAGAAAGCTTCCAAGGAAAAAATATTATTAGAAGACAATGGATTAAAGCCACTATGGTGTACAATAAATATCTCATTGTCAAGCAGAAACTTCAAACATTTGTGAATGACTAAAGGGACAACTTTCATCAAGCGAAGCCAAGGATAACCTAGCCACAGATGAAATTGATCTGATTGTGGAATGATAGAGAATGTTAAATCTAATGTTTTAGTTCTTATCTATAATGGGAGTATGATAAATCTGATCATAGGGCACTTAAAACCAATATGTGTTTTAATCCATGTTTTTGGTTTGTCATAATAATCTTGATAAAGATCATGTAATATTAAAAAATTCCTCCATGATCATGTTCTCACCACAGGAAGGATCTATTAATATCCCATTGGTGGGCTTATCATAGATGTAGACATCTATGTAAAGAGGACCATCAAGAATTTTTTTAAGTATGTCATGAGAAGAAAAAGTAATATCAAGAGATTTGTTAGTTGGGCCCTTACGAGGGATAATATCTATCATAGCCACCAGTTCATCCATAGGATTAACATGGGTAACATTTGGAGTAAGATCATGTGGTTCATCAACATTCATTACATCAATGTTTGAAGGTTCACTAGCTTTGAAAAATGTAATATTGTGTTTAGCCCTGGGGTTGGTAAAAATTTGCAAACTCTGATTGGGAGGGGCGACAGACTTATTGCCCTGATCATTAACACCTGCAATGGATAGATAACTAGAATCAATGAGGTCTTGCACGAGGTGTTTGAGATGCTTGCATTGTTCTGTTTCATGTCCATTTTGGAAATGAAAATAACAATAAGTATTTGGTTTAAAGGTGGGGGGTAAAGGCTTGGTAGGATCAAGTGGTTTTAATGTAGGAAAAAGTGATCATCTGTTGTTGTAGTAGTTGATTCATTATGTTATGGAGAGTATCAGGTAAAGGGGTAAACTATCTCTTTGGGGTCCCCATAGGTAAAGGGCACCATTGTTTTAATAGCTATCACTTGGTTATTGATAGGTTGACTTTGTTGTGGAGGAGGTGGATTGAACTGCAAGAAGCCTTTGTTTGGTTTTCTAATTTTTTGTGAGTTGTTTTGGTTGCTTTGTTCAGACTTCTTAGCTCAGCTAGAAGTGGATTTTGCATCCCGACTAGTACCTGAGTTGTGATAGTCACAAAGGGCTGTGCATAAATGCATAAAAAGAAGGAAATTTCATCATGATCAATTTATCCTGAATGTGAGTTTGCAATTTTTCAATAGACATCTTTTGGAGATGTGAATCAGGGACCTTGACATCTACTTGAGCATACAATGACTGATAGCGTGAACTTAAATCAGTTACTTTTTCATCCACATTTTGTTTACACCTCATTGAATCATCCATTATATTTTTGGGAGTCATATGGACTTGGAAATGAATTATAAAGGAATCAAAAGTTCATTAAATGAACGAATTGAATGATTGGGTAAAGAGGAAAACCACTTCAAGGAAGTATCCTTTAAAATCCTAGGAAACTATTTAGCTAACAGTTTATTGTTGAGGAAAAAATCACTGCATAGGGCGGTATTGGAATTGACATGATTAGTAGGGTCTCATTTTCCTCTGTACTTCTCAAACCTAGGCATCTCAATTCCTTGTGGCGTCGGTGTTCTTAATATTTCTAAAGATAATGGACTGCTACAAACATAATAGGTGGGTGGTACATTTTGGATTTGGTTTATGGTAGATATTTTCTGTTGCATGGAAGAAACAATGTGAAAGAGTTGTGTGATGAGGGGATCAATATAAGTGGTATGGGGTGGAAGAGAGAGTGGTGATGGAGTGTATGTAATGCTAGGACAAGTGAATGGGACACTAATAGGGGTGAAGGTAGTGGAAGATGGAACATTCGATGCCACAAAAAGAACTAAGAATGCTAGTTGGAATAGTGAAAGATAGAGTCACATGACTAACATGTTACATGGTTGTTGTAACTTGAGGGGTGGTATAGGTGGGTATGGATGCTATTGTTGAGATGTTGCATGGTGGTATAGGAATATGAGATCCTCCTTGGCTAACCACAGTGTGTGCTAGTTGAGATGTTCTAGAGGTGGAAGAAGCATGTTTTTGATATATCTCAACAATTTGTTTCATAACATCTAAGCCTTCATCACTTTCAAGCATTCAATGAATGTTGTCTATAGTGGGAATGACAGTGGTTGAAATGTTTTCAAGACACAAGTTATGTTGGAGATGTGCTAAGTCTTCATGAATTTTAACTACTTTGTCTTGCGGAAGGGAATTAATTTGTTTGTCAACATGCATTTTACGAGAAGGAAAAGGTGTACTAGTGGTAGTATTAATGCCTAATGCACCATTTTCAATACCAGGAGTAGGAGCTCTTGATAACCCAGGGTGCATAATGAATGTGCTATCATGAGAAGCCATGAGTTGAGAACTTCATCTCACCAAAGTATTATCAATAGGGTACCAAACACTCATACAAATACCACAAAAGGTGGGGTGGA